>PUFA01001138.1:0-54171 GCA_003508835.1 Eonycteris spelaea
GTGGATTGATAAATTTCAGGTTAATTTGTGCCTGCCTCAGCCATCTCTACCCTGAGGTATTCCAGAATCCTCTTGTTGCAGGTGCTGCTAAATCTCAAAATTGTGTATCAGATATTTTGTTTCAACTGTAAAAAGTCCTGTGTTAAAGTAAATAAAAAGTGCATTCTGAATAACCAGTATACACTGTTTGTGCTTCTTTTCTCCCTCTCTCTTTTTGAGCAACAGGTAAGCCTGACAAACGGTGCTCATTAATCAAGTCACTCATGCTGCACTGCATGTGGCCTCTGAATCACTTTTTTTCATGTGGTGGTCCAAGCAGCCATTATTTAGTGATCTCTTCTACTGATTGGGAAACAAACTCAAAAGATTAAGGTGGTGAGGTTCTTTTATTTTATGCCACTTTTTAATGCATGAAGAGTATTGGGACTGGAAATTGAATATTGACTCTCCATTTTATTTCTTCATTAAAAATTAAGACAAATTAAAACATCACAAATATAAACAATATACATTTTCCCTTTTATTTTCTTGACTGGTCTAATGTACAGATCTTAGGAAACATGAAACTATAGGTGAAATAAGAAAACAAAGGATAATTTTGTTAAATATTCTGTTCTCTTGCTTCTCACATATACTTTAAAGATTAGCATCCAATGGATTGAATGTACATAGTGGTAACTTTTAAATTACAGACTCAAATCTCTCCACAGCACAGAACATCATTATGTTGATTCCATCTGTCACAGATTTGACCCTTTCTCTCCTCCTCTACTTCTGCCTGTTGAAACTTTGGACAGTCAAAATTACAGTGAGAAAAAAACAGAATTTTTGCCATGTGTACTGTTTCCATCTCTGAGGATAATCATTTAACAATTTATCAGACCCTGCTTCAAATATTGCACCTGAAATCCTTTTGATTAGGCTGTGAAGATGAAACTTTTAGGCTATAGAAGATCGTAGATTTATAAGTCTCTTAAGAATGGATTTGCTCATCCAAAACTGATATTTTAAAAGCAGAAAACTAGCTGTCTTTGCTGTTTTTCTTGATTCATAGCTCAGCAGGAAATCTCTTTATCCTGATGCCTTAAGAAATAGTGAGAATCTCATTTTAGGGAAACAGTTTGGCTACAGTCCTTCCAGAAAATAGAGGGTGTGGAATAGATGGTTTCTCCTCAATTCTGTAATTGAATTTTTAAAACACTAGAAGTTTAAGGCATTGATTTCAGTAATTTCAATATAGAATTTGAGGTGGGCATCTCTACTTTCATTTGAATTACTTGGGGTAGTTCTAACTGCAAGGGTTTTTTGTTGTTGTTGTTTTTTACTTCGATGATCTAGATAATCATTTCACTTTTTTCTCTCCTTGCTACGGAGATATAGAATTTATTACAGTGGAGTGCTTTTCCTACTCTTGATTTTAGGGCAGGTAAACTGTGATACCCCTTTTGATAAAATATTAATATATGTGCATAAGTTTTTCCAAACTGGTCTTTTCTTTTCCCCCTGGCTTTATTGAGGTATAATTGACAAATGAAATTGTATAGATTCAAGGTGTTCAACTTGATGATTCAATATATGATTACACAGTGAAATAATCACCACAATCAAGCTAACTAATGTATCCATCACCTCACAGTTACCTTTTTTTTTTGCTGTCTTTTTAATTTCCACAAGTTATCATCACCAGGAAAGCCCTCATTCTTTACACCCTTCTTTCTAAGAGAAGGAAGGGATAATGATAGAAGCTAGGCATATCTAAAGAAAGAAAGGTTATTAAATGTCTCCTTATTGATATATTTGCAAAAACTGGTAAGCAAGGATCTGCCTTTTATTTTTCTGGTGGAGGTGATCATGCTTGTGTGAGTTTTGTTTTATTTTGTTTTGTTTATTTGAGGGTGTGAGGAGTTAGTTACTTAGTTCTTTTCCAGTGGGAATAAGTGTCTTCACAGCTCAAGATGTGGAGGAATTGTCAAATTTAGTCATATAGGAACTGCTGCAATGATCTGTGTGTCTTTGTAAATTGCTTTGTCTTCTCCAAGGCAACACAGAGAATTTTGGTTCAGCTATATTTAAGTGCCTTTTTAAATGGTGGGTTTTATGAATACAAGTATGTGTATTTTTCAGTCATCTGTCAATTCCTTTCATACTCTATGAATTATAGGCAATGTGTAATGAGTGTCACCATAGCACTCCTGAATTTTAGTCAGACATGCCAAGCTGTGCTTCTTTTACTTAATTGATTAATAAAAAGAAATTGAGAAATGCTGCCTTAATGAAAGAAATAGCTCTTAATTCAATATTAGGTATGTTGATTAGAGTAAAAATACAAATCATGTCTTCCTGTGGTGCATCATGAGGAAGCAACAGAGAGGCTTATCTCTTCTTTTTCTCTTTCATTGTTCCTGGCTGCCTTATAAACAGCATATCCAAGGGTGTGTCCTGTAATATATTGCTCACTATAGAACCTGTTGGTAGATGAAGAAGTGTTGGTATAACATTTGAATCATCTTTTTTTTCACCTGTTTCCAATGGGAAAACATTGTCACCCATAAATACTTTAATACTTTGTCTTTATTTTTTTTTTCTGATTACAAAAGTTATACATGCCCACGGTAAAAAAAAAAAAAAAAAAAGGAAAAAGGAAGAAAAAGAAACAGAAAAGCAAAATAAGGGGAAAAAGTCATCTGTAATCCTATTACCCTGAGGTAACCAGATATTTATATTACTTTTTAATGTGTATTTGAATATATGTATATAATAAAATAGATGTCATATTACATGCACTGATTATAATTTTCCACTTAATAATAAGGGACTTTTCTCTAAGCCACTATATATTCTTGTAGGGATTATATTTAATGCTTGCATAATATTCTATTGCAAGATTTACCATAATATTGTAATCAAACACTTACTGCTAGACATTTAAGTTGTTTTCCAACTGTCTCCTTTTTATAAAATAAAGCAGCAGTGAACATTCTTAATATTATTCTTAATTCACATATCTGTTTATTTCTTATAAGTAAAATTCTGGGTCAAAGAGTATGAATATTTTTATTGCTTTTAATATATAGTGGCAAAGTGCCCTCTAGGAACTTATCCCAAATTACACCAACACCAGTAGAATAAGAGGAGGCCTATTTATCTAAACATTCAATCAGTCATAGGAGATTATCTCCTTTTTTAACCACATTTGCCCAATTTAATGGATGAGAAATGAGCTCATGTTTTGATTTGCATTTCTTTCACTCTTTGAGAGTAAATAGTTGTTTGTATGTTTATTGACCCTTTTTTTCTTGAATAAATGACCCATTCTAGTCCTTAGCCTGTTTGTAGTGGGGAACATTCATTTTGTTTTTTATTGATTTCTAGAAATTCTTTATATGTATAATGGGTACTAACCTTTGATCTTCTGCAATTTTCTCCCATAGCTCTTCCCTTTTAACTTCGTTTATGATATATATTTTTTAAATTATTGAAAGGGTAATATTCAAAGAAAATAGAAAACTAGGGAGGGGGAAAGAAATGCCTATTTGATCCATCCTTTGTTCCTCACCATATTTGAGACTATTTTAGTTATTTTCATTTAGAGAATTATAAGTCTAAACTTGCGTCACTAGGATTAAAAAATGGTAGAAAGCAAAATACTCATTCACCCAGCTTCTTTAACTGCACAATGTCAAATGGCTTGTTTAATTTGGGTTTATTGTTTTGTTTTGTTTTGTTTTGTTTTTCAGTGTAGTAAAACTTATTTTTTCATTTTTATTTTTTTCAATTACAATTGACATTTGATATTATATTAGTTTCAGGTGTGCAGATAGTGGTCAGGCATTTATATAACTTATGAAGTGATGCCTCCGATAAGTCTAGGTGAACGTTGTTATTTTAATGAACAGATTATTCTGAAATCTTATATGAATAAAATGATAGTAATAGTTTAGCTATCCCACAAGGGGGCAATGAAGACCTGTTAGTGTTCTGCCGTAGACTAAACATGGAGACCACAGACTGATAGAGCTGAAGGGGCACCTCAGATTCATCTATGTAGTCCATCCAGAAAAATGGAAATCTGGATGAGTGAAATGACTTGTTCAAGATCACAAAGCTAGTTAGTCAGAGAGCTTAGTCCTAGGCACTTTCCAGTGTGCCATTCTGTGATTTAGTTAAATTGATGCAAACTATAAACACATACATTTTTTCTGAGTTTTTAATTTTGTTTTGCATTTTGAAATAAGACTCACATAACAACATTAACCTTTTTTTTAAAGTGTACGATTCAGTGGTATTTAGTATATTCACAATTTTATAAGCACATACATGTTAATCTCCTGGATTCAAATCCCAGTCCTGCCACTAAATAGGTGTTATTACCTTAGGCTAGTTATGTAACCTTTCTTAGCTTCAGTTTCTTCAGCTCGAGTAAGTAGAAAAATGATGTCTTCCTTAACAGGTTGTTGTAAGGATTACTAGAAATAATATGCATAAGTGCCTTGCAATGTGCTTGGCATAGAGTAGGTGAGAAATAAATTCTTTTTTTGCTTCAAGATATTAATCGGATGCTTCCCATCTAGTATTAGCATATTTATTTCACATTAAGAATAAAATAGATTCCAAAATAGATTTTTCTCTTCTTATGACTATTACTGCATTATCTATATTGAATTTTAAATGTACCCAAGAGATTAAAAATTATTTAAAAATAACAACAACATAGGTTCTTGTGACATAATTGGCAAAGGATTGCAGTATTTGATAGATGCAAAGATCCTTTTTCAAAACCAACAAGTTTCTTAGGGAAATTTTGAAAAATGGAAGATCATTTCATTTTAGGGGTGAGGTATGGAAAACGTGGTGATGTGTATGCTACTTTAGGTCAAATTTTGGAAATGACTTAAGGATATGACTCCAGTACCCTCTTTTCATAGATAATTAAACTGAGGAACAGAGAAGTTAAGCAAATTTCTGAAGATCCACGCAACTAGCCAGTGACAGATCACACCGTAGAACTTTCATCTCCAGCTTCACAATCCAGTGCTATTTCAACACACCTCACTGTCTAAGGCCAGGGTTTTTTTTTCAAAATTTTCAGATTCCTTGAGATATAATTGACATATAACATTGTGTAAGTTTCACTGAATTACTATTTTGTTGCTGTTGTTGTTATGAGAACATTAAAGTTCTATCCGCTTAGCAACTTTCAAGTATACAATACAGTATTATAAACTCTAGTTACCATTATATACAACAGATTCCTTGAAATTTATTCATCTTATGTAGTTTGGGAGATGCAGAAGACATAGACATGAGGAAGGAATGAAACCAGAGAGGCAAAGACATGAAAAGCAAAGTTCTGAGCAGAGCAGGGTTCAGGCTTCACACAGTAGAAGGGGAAGAAGCAAGTAGCTCTTGCCTGGGAGAAATTTCTTTAAAGTCAGACATGTTTTTATTATTCCTCCTAAGAAAGCAACCCTAGGAGCAACTGAGAAGGTATATCTCTCCAATAGCCCTTGCCTAATTGAATAAACAGAAGCTACTGAAAATTGTTGAAATCAGAGCTACTGGTTTTTGTTAGCATTCCAAGTCTTTAAAGGTCTAATTTAAAATTAACCAAATTACTAAAATCTAAGCATCTCTAATAAGAACAAAGAAAGAGATAACTGACAAAGAATTTTCATTAAAAAAAAATACAATCCTTCAGTTTCACATTCTTTAATTTATTTTATATAGAGGTACAATAAGAAAAATAGTTATTGGCAATTGTGAAAGTTGTTGTTTAATTATATAGCAGTTGTTAGCTTTTGTTATTAGTTTTATCTCAGGCAAATAAGCTTTTTGATCTGTAGTGTTATTTAGACTGCCATGGCTTTGTCCTAATGAAAAAAAATTGTAACACACTAAACTGAGCTGGAGAGTTATTGTCTCTCTGCCTAGTATACTTTTTATTGTATTTTTTCTAGAATACTTTAATTACGGTAGTAAAAATGTATTTATCTAACATTCGGGCAGAAATTTTTTCTTAACTTGCATTTAAACACTTCAATATTATAAAGAGTATTAATATTTGTAAAGATTATCCATAGACATTGTAGGAGGTTAATTACTTACTGGATCATCAAAGAAAAAAAAAGAAATATTATTGTTCAGTCTATTCCATACAGAAAACAAGTATTCCATGTATAATGTATATGAGTATGGTTTGTATGGTAACATAAACCACAATACTCTACATCCCTGGAATGGAAAGTTCATTTTCCTTTATTCTCTCCTTCATCTGTATTTCACAACAGAATCCAATTTCAAAAATAGTAGGGGGCTTCCGGTCAAGATAGCAGAGTAAGTAAATGCTGTGCTTGTCTCCTTTCACAACTACATCAAAATTTAAACTACATCAGGCATCACTGGCAGTTGCCTGAAGTCAAGCTGAACAGAAGTTCTACAACAGGGAACACACAGAAGAGACTGCCTCAAGATTGGTAGGAGGGGCAGAGATATGGAACATGTTGGTCCCAAATCCTAATGTGGCAGTTGAGAATCAGGAGGGATATCTTGGCTGCAGAGTAGGGACACAGGAGTGAGGGGTCCAGGCCCCACACTGCACTCCCCAACTCAGGGTTCCAGTACCAGGAAGAGAAGTCTCCACAATTTCTGGCTATGAAAATGAGTTGAGATTCTTTCTCAATGAGACAGAGGGCAGTTGAAGTTGCAGACATTTCTCTTAGGGGGCCTGCCTGCAGACTTACTCACTGATGGACTCACTCATTCTGTGCTCCTGTGCTGGGGCAGCAGCTTGAAAGCTGCCAGGGACATACAGGAAGGAACTAATTGTCTGGCTAAAGGGTGAAGACTATAGGGGCAGTTTTCCCCCAGACAAGTGCTGGCAGAGGATATTGTTCTGTTGTTGAGCCCTCCCCACTCCTGGTGAGCAGACACAGTCTCCATCAACCTGGCTAAAACTGGTCACCCCACCCTGGTGATTCCCCAAGACCCTGCTCCATCCAACTTGTGGAACCCCCCGACTGGCTTCCAGTGGTTTTCCATGCAGAGATGCTCGTGCTGCAGCCTCTCCTAAAATCTCTCAAAGGTTCACAAAACCCACAATCAGCATCTGTCCTCAGCATGCCCCATACCTCTTGCTGAGTAGCCTCAAGCCATGCAAGAATGGCAGCCTGCCTTTGTTCATGTCTTGGCCTCTTGAGGCACCTCAAGGCCAGCATGGGTGGCAGCCATCTGTAGATTGCTTGGTGGCTCTTGCCCAGTGGCCCCAACATGGCAAGGCTTAGGCTGAACTTAGCCTGAAGTGGGGCCCCTCCCAGGAAACACTCAGGGCCAGAATGCCTGGAAGCTGGCTTTAGACCAAGCCAGAGCAACATGGGAGCTGCATCCAAAGAAAACACACCCAAAGAATAGACTGGAAAGGCACCAGAGCCCTGCTAAAGCCAATCCTGACCCGTAGGGTCAGCACCTCACAGGCCAGTCCCCACAACCGCAAGCCTGAGGATCAAATCACTTCCATAGGTGTGCAAACAGCAACAAAGGCTCAACTATAACAGGAGAGCACATACATACACACAAAGGACACACCTGAAGCACCTGGCTCAGATTAACAGAGAGAATGTGCCACTGGACCCCACAGGACACTTACTGCATAAGGCCATTCTACTAAGATCAGGAGACATAGCAGCCCTACCTAATATATAGAAACAAACACAGGGAGACAGCCAAAATTGGGAGACAAAGAAAGATTTCCCAAATAAAAGAACAGAACAAAGATCCAGAAAAGGTAATAAAACAAAATGGAGACAAGCAATCTACTAAATTCAGAGATCAAAACATGATCTCAGTGAGAACTTTAACAATGAGATAGAAAAAAAACATTAAAAGAAACAGTCAAAAATGAAGAATACAATAACTGAAATGAAGAATACATTATAGGGAATTAATAGTCTATTAGATGAGGAAAGAATCAAACTGGCCATTTGGAATAGAAGGTAGAAAAAACACCCAAGCAGAACAACAAAAAGGAAAGAGAATGCCCCCCAAATGAGGATAGTTTAAAGAGCCTCTGGGACAACATCAAACATACCACCATTTGCATCGCAAGGGTACCAGAAAGAGAAGAAGAGAACAAGGAATTGAAAATCCATTTGAAGAAATAATGACAGAAAACATCCCTAACCTGGTGAAGAAAATAGACATACTAGCCCAGGAAGTGCAGAGTCCCAAACAAGAGGAACCCAAACAGGCTGACAAATCATCATTAAAATGCCAAAGGTTAAAGACAAAGGGTAAGTCTTAAAAGCAGGAAGAAAAAAAGCAATTAGTTACCTATAAGGGAGCTCCCATAAGATAGTCAGCTGATTTTCAACAGAAACTTTTCAGGCCAGAAGGAATTGATACAAAATATTCAAAATGATGAAAAGCAAGGACCTATAATCATAGTTACTTTATCCAGCAATGCTATCATTTATAATTGGACAGATAAAGAGCTTCCTAGACAAGTAAGACCTAAAGGAGTTCATCACCACCAATCTGTATTACACGAAATGTCAGAGGGACTTGAAGAAGAAGGAGAAGGAGAGGGAGAAGGAGAGGGAGAGGGAGAGGGAGAGGGAGAATGAAGAAGAGGAAGAAGAAGAAGAAGAAGAAGAAGAAGAAGAAGAAGAAGAAGAAGAAGAAAGAAGAAGAAGAAGAAGAAGAAATATACATATATATATATATCACACATACGTATATATCCATACATATATGAATAATATGACATAACTACATATCTATCAAAAATTACTTCAAATGTAAAAGAATTAAATGCCCAATCAAAAGGTAAGGTGACTGAATGGATAAGAAAACAAGACCCTTACCTAGGCTGCCTACAAGAAACTCACTTCAGATCAAAAGACACACAGACTAAAAGTAAAGGGAAGGAAAAATATATTTCTTGAAAATGCAAATAAATAGAAAATCTGGGGTACCAATACTTATACCCGACAAAATAGACTTTTTAAAAAAGCAATCAAAAATTAAAAGACAAATAAGAATGCATTAAAATTTAAAACTTTGTGCTTCAAAGGACAATATCAAGAAAGTCAAAAGATAATACACAGAATGGGAGACAATATTTGCAAATCAAATCTTTGATAAAAGATATGTATCTAGAATAAAGACCTCTCATGTTTTATAAACTATATAAATGTCTAACAAGGTACGTATACTTGAAACTAATAATAAAATAATTTTTTAAAAAAAAGAACTCTTAGGTCCAGAGGAAACATGGTGGAGTGAGCGACATACCCAGATCTCTCCCCTTGAAATAACAAATAAGCTGACCATCTAAAAATTAACAAAAAATCATCCAAACTGCACACCAGCACGTCTTAGCATGGAATCTGCACATAAAAGCTACCACAGGTCAGAACCCAGGTGTTGGGTGATGGACAGGGAGAAATAAAGAAACTGCCTCTTGCAGCCACCAGAGTTACCTGTAGAGAGAGGATGAGGGGAGAAGGTACAGCGACTTCCCTGAACTGCACTGCCTGGAACAGTTGTGAGTTCCACGCATCCAGCAGCAGTGCCCAGTCATCAAGGCAGAAAGGAGAAAAGCAGGTGGCAGAGAAACAACAGTTGATTTTTACCAGCAGCAGCTGTAAAACCAAGGCTGAGCTGCAGACCCCAACCCCCAAACCAGAGAGCCTCCTCCCATACCCTCTGAGGCCGAACACCATGGAGCTCCAGGGGAATCTGAGCAAACACTACTGAAACTGTTTTAAAAGCTAAAATAAAGGAATGGGACTACAACAAACTAAAAAGCTCCTGCTCAGCAAAAGAAATTATCAACAAGGTAAAGAAACAACCATCTCAATGGGAAAATATATTTGCAAGCAATGCCTCTGATAAGGGCCTAATATTCAAAATATATAAAGAATTCCTACAACTCAATAACAACAAAATAGCAATGATCCAATCAAAAAAGGGGCAGAGGACCTCAACAGACACTTCTCTCTAGAGGACATAAAATTGGCCTACAAACATGAAAAAGATGCTCAAAATCAATAGCTATTAGGAAAATGCAAATCCAAACCACAATGAGATACCATCTCACACCTGTTGGAATAGCTATAATCAACAGGACAATAATAACAGATGTTGAAGAGGATGCGAACAAAAAGGAACCCTCATACACTGCTGGTGGGACTGCAAATTGGTACAGCCACTGTGGAAAACAGTATGGAGGTTCCTCAAAAAAAACTAAGAATTGATCTACCATATGATCCATCCATCCCTCTACTGAGTATTTACCCCAAAGACTTGAAAACTCATATCCAAAAAAAAAAATTGCACACTGATGTTCATAGCAGCATTATTCACAGTGGCCAAAACATGGAAGCAACCGGAGTGTCCTACAATAGATGATTGGATAAAGAAGCAGTGGTACATATATACAATGGAATACTACTCAGCCATAAGAAGAGATGAAATACTGTCATTTTTGACAACATGGATGGACCTCAAGGTAATCTTGCTAAGCGAAATAAGCCGGACAGAAGTTGAAAATCACATAATATCACTTATATGTAGGATATAAACCTAAAAGCAACAAATGAAGAGGACAAACAAACAGAGACTCATGGACATGGACTAGTGGTTACCAGAGGGTGAGGGGTGGGAGATGCGGGGGTAGGTTGACAGTTAAAGGGAGTCAAATATAGAGGGGCAGGGGGAGGGAGAAGTGGGTAAAGGGGATTAAATATATAGTAGCTGAAGGAAACTGGACTTTGGTGGTAAACACACAATAGAATATACAGATGTCACATTATAATGTACACCTGAAAATTATATAATTGTATTAACCAATGTTACCCCAATAAACTTAACAAATAAATAAATAAATAAAGTTTTTTAAAAAGATTATCAAATAATAGAAAGACAATACTATCATTGTATAGAAACAGAACAGAATAGGTAAAATGAGATATACAAAATATAAATATAAATAAAACCAAAAATGTGTATCATATGCTAAAAGTGGCAGAGGAGTGCCAATGATAACATTTTCATCTAGATATATCTTACTAATAAAGGACCTCCTTCTTTATTTGTTTAAAAAAGAGATAAAGAAGCACCCAGTAAACCCGCTTCTGGGTATTTATTCAAAGAAATGCAAAATACTAATTTGAAAAGAAATGTGCATCCATATGTTCCGTGCAGCATTATTTACAATAGCCAAGATATGGAGGCAATCTTGATGTCCATCAATGGATGAATGGATAAAGAAGAGGTGATACATCCTCAACAAAATATTAGCAAATGGACTTCAGCACTATATTAAAATTATAATAAGACCAGAAGTCTTAAGAGCGGTGCTTAGTACGTAGAAACAGACACAGAAAGGCAGCCAAAATGGGAAGACAAAGAAGCAGAAACCATATGAGTGAACAGAACAGAGTTTCAGGAATAATAGAGTCAAGCAGTCTAACGGTGCAGAGTTCAAAATACTGTTTATAAAGATGTTCAGTGAACTTAGGCGAAGTGTATATGAATTCAGTGAGAACTTTGACAAAGAGATAAAAAAACAAAAATGGAAATTGAAAAGAAGAGGATTGAACGACCTATAGAAAGGATGGGGAGGCCAAGGACACTCAATCAGAATGGCAGAAAAAAAGAATGCCAAAACTATAATAATAATTTCAGAAGCCTATGGGGCACTATTAAATGTAAAAATATCCATGTCATAGGGGTGTCGGAAGAAGAACAAGACGTTGAAGAACTATGTGAAAAACTAATGATGGAAAACATTCCTAATCTGGTGAAGGAAATAGATACACAACCCAGGAAGCTCAGAGTGTACCAAAAAAAGAGGAACCCAAAGAGGCCCACACAAGACACATCATAATTAAATGCCAAAGATTAAATACAAAGAAAGAACCTTAAAAGCAGCAAGAGAAGAGCAGTTAGCTACCTTCAGGAAGCACCCATAAGACTGACAGCTGATTTCTCAAAAGAAACTGCAGGACAGAAGGGCTTGGCACAAAATATTCGACGTGATGGAAACCCAGGATCTACAACCAAGAATACTTTATTCAGCAAAGCTATTATTTAGAGTTGAAGGACAGATAAAGAGCTTCCCAGATAAAAATAAGCTAAGGGAATTTATCATCACTCAGCCAGTATTGCAAGAAATGTTAGAGGGAATTCTTTAAGAAGAAAAAAAAAGTGTATCAAAAATAGGACTAAAGAATGATAATAACTACATTCCTATCACTAAGTACCTCAAATGGAAAAGAATTAAGTGCTCCAACCAAAAGATATAGTGACAAATGAATAAGAAAACAAGACCCTTATGCTGCCTACAAAGACTCACTTCAGATTAAAAGACACACACAGACTAAAAGGAAGAGGATGGAAAAGATATTACCTTGATGGACCTAGAGGTTATTGTGCTAAATGAAATGGATCAGATAGAGAAAAAAAATAATGCATGATTTTACGTACATGTGGAATCTAAAGAACAAAATCAACAACAACAAAAAGTGGAAATAAACTCATAGATACAGAGAATATTTAGAGGGATACTAGATGGGAGGGGTGTTTGGGAAATGGCAAAAAACGGCAAAGGGATTAAGAAGTACAAATGGATAGTTGCAGAATAGACATGGAGATGTAGAGTGTAGCATAGGGAAGATGGTTAATAATGTACTAAATATGTAAAGGGGAAGAGGGTACTAGATTTACTGAGATGATCGCTTTGCAAGTTATGTGGATCTCTGATCACTATACTATACAACTAAAATTGGTATATGGTTGTATGCCAAGTACAACTGAAAGAAAACTCACTGAATTGTACAATGTAAATATGAGCAACTAATTGTCTACTATATTTCAATAAACCAGAAAAAAAAACAGCATTGTACTGGCATAAAAAACAGATAAATTAATCAATGGAACAGAATAGAGAGTGAAGAAATGAATCTATGCCTAAATGCTCACTTAATATATGACAAAAAGAGGTAAGAATATACAATGTTGTAAAGACACTCTCTTCAATAAACACTGTTGGAAAATTGACAGATACAAAGGTGAAAAAAGTGGACCATTGTCTTACACAGTGTACAAGATTAGACACCAAATGGATTAAAGATTTAAAAGTAGGACCCCCCCCCAAAAAAAACCCAAAACTTCTAGAAGAAATCATAGACAGTAAACTCTCTGATACTGCTAACAGTGATTTCTTTTCAGATATACCTCCTTGGGCAAGGGAAACAAAAAGAAAAAGAAAAAAAAAATGGACTACATCAAACAAAATAAAGTTAGTACAGCAGCACAGGAAACCAGCAACACAAAAAAAAGACAACAACTGATTGGGAGAAGATATTTGCTAATGGTACACAAACTAATAGATCAGGTTATATTCAAAATATATAAAGAGCTCATACAACTTAAGAGAAAAAACCAACAATTCAATTAAAAAAATGGGCTAAAGACCTGAACAGATACTTCTGCAAGTGGGAAATACAGTTGCCAATAGACATATGAAAAGAAGATGCTCAAGGTCACTCATCATCAAGAGAAATGCGAATTAAAAACCACAATGAGATATTACCTCACACCTGTCAGAATGACTATCAACAATAAATCAAAGAAAAAACAAGTGTCGGCGAGGAATGAAGGAGGAAAAGGGAACCCTCATTCACAGAGTTGTGGGATTGCAAATTAGTACAGCCACTATGGAAAAACATCAAAGTTTCTCAAAAAAATAAAAAAAAAAATAGATCTAACTTCTACTCCAGCATTTGAACATTTCTTGGGAATTATCCCAAAGACCAAAACAATAATTCATATAGATCTATGCACCCAATATTCCTGGCAGTACATTGACAATAGCCAAGATATGGAAGCAACCTAAATGCCCATCAACAGACGATTGGGTAAAGAAGTTATGGTTCATATATGCAATGGATATTTATCTCACATTAAAAAAAAAATGAAATCCTACCATTTGCAACACTTGGATGGACCTAGAGGGTATGTACTTAGTGAGTCAGTCAGACAGAGAAAGGCAAATGTCATACGATTCACTTATGTGTGGAATCTAAAGAACACAGTAAACAAACCAAACAGAAACAAACTCATAGATACGGGGAACATTTTTGATAGTCCCCAGATGGGAGGGGCGCTTGAAAGGTGAGTGAAAAAGGAGAAAGGATTAAGAAATACAAATTGGTCATTACAAAATAGTCAGGGGATGTAAATATAGCATGAGGAATGTAGTCAATAATATTGTAATAACTATGTATGGTGTCATTTGGATACTGGATTTATCGGGGTGATCACTTCATAAGTTACATAAATATCTGAACACCATGTGATACACATGAAACTAATATATTGTACGACAACTGTAATGGAAAAATTTTAAAATATGTATATTTAAATAAAAGAATGGTAGGTTATTTTCTTCTAACTTCCACCCGATGTTTGAGTACTTTCACCAAAGGCCTGCCACATGGTCACAGAATCAGTGCTAGAATATGCAGGTGACAGGAATACTTACCGTTTTTTCAATGCAGGTGATTATATCTTTGCAAAAATGGCACACACTTCTTTATATGGAGTCAAATCCCGACCTCTTATGATTCCACTGATTGGTCCTAGGGCCGTTCAGAACACGTTTCACATGATACAGACCTTGCAATATTTGAAGATAACTCTATCTCTCATAGATTTATTTTGTTACTTGAAATACCTCCTGGTTCCTCAGTGAAATATGACATGTTTCAAGGCCCTTATTTTCACAGTATATTAATAAATATGTGTCCATTGTTTACCCTGCACCAGGCATTAATCAAAGTGTGGAGATAAAGTGGGTAAATGGGAAACAGAAGAAGCAGTAGTTTGAGGCAGAACTAAAAGCACAAATGAGCTATTTAATCCCTACTAAGGAATGTGATGTATTTTGGAAGTAACAGGCAGTACAAGAAGGGTTTCAGCAAAGGGGTGGAAGCTCAAGTTTGTGTTACAGAATGATTGCTCCAGTGATGTGGAGTATGAGATTGTGGAGAGAGTGGGGGTGAGCAGTGTAGAGGCATGTGACCAGTGACTATCACAATTATGCCAAAGCATTTAGCTTTATCCTCCTGCCAGTGCTTTCCAAGAATGGTCCATAAGCAGCAGACCACTGATAGCAGAACGAACAGGGGACCTTGTTAAAAGCGTGAATTCTCGAGCCCCACCCCAAGCTTGCTTAATCCAAATCACTGGGGGGGGGGTGCAGTGAGGCCCAGGCACCCACATTTTTATCTAGCTTTCTAGCCGACTCTGATACATGTGGCCTGAGGGCTGGATGCTGAAAAGCCCAGGTGGCAGCAGTCATAGGGTTTATTTGACAAGTGAAAGGCAACAGGTGTCCAGAGCTCAGAGAGCCTGACTCTGTCGAGGAAAATGGGATTGGAAATGTCCTGGCCTGTGGTGGGGACGCACCTCAGCCTCCTGCACCCACCTCCTTGCACTTTTCCGTGGTGCCTTCTCTTCCTCAGGGTCGGGCCTAGACATCTCTTAGCGTTCTTTCCTGGCCTCCTACACCGTCTTAGGGCGCTCACAACATCCTACTTTTGATTTTCTTCTTTTTAGGGGATCTCACATGCATATGTGTGGTTCTTCATAAATGCCTCCACCCCTTCCCTACTAGACTGTAAAGCTGCCAAGGTCCAGGCCTGTGCTGTTTTCTCATTGCTGAGCATCCTACAGCTCCTAGTGCAGGGCCAACCACAGGATAAATGGCAGCTCAATATTTTGGAACGAATGCATGAATGAATAAATCAAAGAATGGACGGGGAGACACTGGTGGCAGCTCAACTTGGACGACAACACTGAATGGCAATCCTCCACGGGGCCAGTCCTAGCTCTTCTGTTGGCAAGGGTTGTTCGCAACACCATTAACGGGCTTGAAAGGTGACAAAGTGGGTCTCTTCTTCGAAGCTTCCCCTTTCGGCAGAATCCTAGTCACTCCCCACATGTAAAGTAAGCAAAGTCAAGCAGCCAGGTCTGGAGTAAGAGGCCAGTGGAAGTGCCACATTGCCAGCTGGTCAGCTGGGTACCCTGGGGTGGGCGGGGAGCCCCTGGGATTTGCTGCCTTCTTGTCCTATGACCCTGACCTACCCCAACTCTGGCTCTCTGGGTGTGGGCACTGAAGGGGAGCAGAATTTGCCACCTCTAAAATATGCCTTTTAAGCATAAGGATTATTTCAGGCTGATTATTTTTAAGATACAGCCGCATAGGAAAAGGTCTGAAAACTGAGTGAAGTTACTCTTGTTGTGAGACGTTAGATTTATAAAGGGAACCTCCATGGATAAAGGGTGTCTCCCTCTCTGTCCCAGGAAGAGAAGGATGACTAGACCTCTAGAAACTCTTATGAATGGAGAAGGCAAGGATTTAGTCTGCATAACAGCCTTCCCCCTGTTCACTGTGTTTTGCCTGGTAACCTCCCGTAACGGCCCCCACACAACATCTTCTTTTGTCTCTGACTGGAGATGACGTTTAAAGTGCGGGCTTGGCCATTTGGGGGGATTGCTCAGTTTTCCTGGGTCTCTCCCAAATTTACAGGAGGTATGTAATTAAACTTCTGTTTGTTTTTCTCCTTTACAGGGGTCTCAGCCAAGAACTAGAAGAGTAAGGGAAATTTATTTTCCTCCCCAACAGCCCTTCCCCTGCCATATGCAGAGCTGTGGGCAGGTGGCCTTGGGAGCCCAGGAGCATTGGTCTCCATGGCAGCCTTCCAAGGGGGCTTTGAAGATGAGGAAGGCACATGTGCATCCACACAAAATCACATGCGATATGCATTGATCTGCATGTATTCTGAGGAGCTGGCTCAGGCAACCTGCACACCATCTTCTCATCACCAGAATGGCAGGCTCCTCCGGAATGAAAAGCCAGATCCCAGTGACTCAAACACTGGGACAGTGACAGACCTGAAAGGTGACCACTGTTCAACAGCTCAAACTCTGGGGATGAGGATCTCTGATGAGAGGCAAATAGCTACCATTTATGGAATATTATTAAGCGCCATGCTGCCTGCGGTCCATGTGCTAGCAGCAGTCTTTTGAGGTGGGTACTGTTGTCGTCCCTAGTTTATGGGAGGGGGGACCGAGGCTTCGAGGGGCCAAACGTTTTTCATGGTCATTTACCCAGAGGGGTAGAACTGGGATATGAACCCAAACAGCATGGCTCCAGAGCCCACGCCCTGAATTGTTACCTCCCTTGTACCAGTGAAGACTCAGACACAGAGAAGCCAAGTGCTGTGCCCAGGGTCACACAGCAGGCTAATGCCAGAGCTGCAACCAGAAATGAGGTCTCCGCTTCACACTCTGCTCTCCCCTCCCCGTGGCCCTTATCCTTCCAGGTACAACAGGAATAACTTGTCCACTTTAAACAGTCAAGCAGTCTCAGTGGCCTAGACAGAGGCTGAGGTCTTCCTCAATGCCATGACTGGATTTTCTTTGCTCAGCACTGGAAGGTTCTAGGGCATGCAGGATCAGGCCTTCTGTGTTTGTCCAAAGCTTTTGAGAAGGATGACACAGCTGACCAGCACCGTGGTCACCCTGAAGTGAAGAGCCTCCATA
This sequence comes from Eonycteris spelaea, assembly GCA_003508835.1. Taxonomy (NCBI): domain Eukaryota; kingdom Metazoa; phylum Chordata; class Mammalia; order Chiroptera; family Pteropodidae; genus Eonycteris; species Eonycteris spelaea. The sequence goes on from PUFA01001138.1 coordinate 17,611, forward strand.
TGTCCCATCACCCTCCTGCCACTTGGGTCTCAGGACTCCTTTTCGAACAGGCCCTTCGGTGAAACCTCCCACCCCTGCCCCTGCACCTCTTCTTTTCCTTGGCTTTCTCTGACTAGATGTGGGTGCTGGGCAGGGTAGGTCACTCCCATCCAGGGCTTCAATGAGAAAGTAATGAGAAGTCTTGTCATGCCCATACAGCAAAGATGAATAATTCAGTTAAGGAAGCATAGGAAGTGTCAGTCTTTCAGAGACGAGTCCCTTGACAGTGGAAGAGGAAAGAAGGACTGAACCTTATTATGGGGGAGTGGGGGTCAGGTGACAGGGGTACAGGAGAGGAAGAGGAAAAAGGCTACACAGGAGTCACTAGCAGGATAGGCTTTTAGTAAAACTTTTTAAAACAAAAAGTTACTGGCGATAGAATTGCCTTTTTAATGGGTCCTATGACTCTACCAAGGTGGGTGGATTGAATTTGGGCTAGAATAAAGCTTGTAAGAGCAGAAAGTATGCTATTGTTATCATTCAAGTTTCAAATATAATGAGAGGGAAAAGATGGAATGGATAGGACTAGTGTGGTTATGAAGTATCTAGGATGATATTTCAATTTTTGAGCAATAATCTCAGAACAAACTCTAATTTTTTAAATTTCTATCTTAAAGTGTATCATTTTAGGTGTGTTTGGAGGACCATAGAATAAAATTTGGCTATCAGGTGCCCTCCCCACCATCATGAGATGTATTGACAGCCTATGTCCTGGCACATAGAGGGAAGATGGTGTAAGTTTGGGGCCTAAAGGAGTCTTCCACTTTCCAACTAACTCCCTGCCCCAGAGCATTCATTGCTATAGAATTTTATTCAGATAATCAACTCCTGCTAATTCAACCTAAAATTACATTAGCTTTCTTTGCAACTACACCAAGGTTTTCTTCCGTTCTTCCTTCCTTCTCTGCACCCTTCCCTTTCTTTTTCCCTTCTTCAACTATTTGCTGGCAAGAACTGGACTGGCCACAAGGAGCTTATCATAATTATGTCTTCTAGGTGTTTTCTTATGTGCTCAATCTTTTGCTGCTATCTTGAATTAATGCAATTCATTGGAGGAGAAAGGGATAGGAGTATATTACTATATTCAGTATAGCACTTAATGCTGTGTGAACACATCTAGCCCTATCTTGTTAGAGCCAGCCCATGTTCACAAATTTTTAAGATGATTTCTTATCCTAATTCTGACAGCTATTATATTTTCTATCATTCTCAGCTCTTGTTATCCACAGATTTAATACACAAAGCTTTTATATCTTTACATAAGCCATTGGTTAAAAAATTTGACCTGGATGTACTGAAGGACAGAGCTCTTCAGAATGACATAAACCCACTAATTGGCTCTTTTAGGGTACAATCACTCAACTTATTACAAACCCACTGAACTATATCATCCAATAATCAGTACTTTTTCCACCTTATCCTCAAGACTATCATGAAGAGACCTGGATAAATCTCTTCCTGAGGTCTGAATACATTCTCTTATTGCTTTGACTTAGATGGGAGCTGAGTAACCTTCAAGAATATATCACATGTATACATCTAACAACATAGCCTTAAAATACATGATGCAAAAAACTGACAGCATCGAAGGAAGAAAAAAAAACAATTCAACTGTAATCTTTTGAGACTTCAAGACCCAACTTTCAAAAATAGAACAATTATACAGATGATCCTCAAGGAAATAGAAGACTTGAACAACATTCTATACCAATAAAACCTAAAGGTATCTATATAAACTCCACCCAAAAACAGCATAAATGTTTCTCCAGGACACAAGAAACATTCTCCAGGATAGATCATATGTTACATTATAACAAAAGTCTCAATAAAATTTAAAACATTGAAATTATATAAAGGCCACAGTAGTCTGATCACAGACTGTGGTTCTCTGACCACAGTAGTATGAAATTAGAAATCAGCAGCAGAAGTAAATTTGGGAAAGTCATAAAGGTGTGGAAATTAAACAATACTCACCTAAATAACAAATATGTAAAAGGAGAAATTATAGGAAAATTAGAAAATACTGTGAGATGAATGAAAATGAAAGCACAACATGCCTAAATTTAGAGCATGCAGTGAAAGCAGTGCTTAGAGGGACATTTATAGCTGTAAACACCTATATTAAAGAAAAAGAATTTCAAATCAATAACTTAACATTTTACTTTAAGAAACTAAGATAAAAGAGTCAAGTAAATCCTAAACAAGCTGGAAGAAGGAAATAACAAACATCAGAATGGAAATAAATGAAATGGAGAATAGGAAAACAATTTTTAAAAATAAATGAAACCAAGCTGGTTCTTTGAAATGATCAAAAAAGCTGGCAAAGCTTTAGCTAGACAACTAAAAATAAAAGGAGGATACTCAATTTATCAGGAACGAAAATAATTTTTACAAAAAGTTTTTTAAAAAGATTATAGAAGAAACTATGAACAACTCTAGGTTAATAATCTAGATGAAAGAAACACATTTCTAGAAGGGCACAAACAGACTCAAGAAGAAATAGAAAATCTGAGTAAATCTATAATAGATAAAAGATTGAATTAGCAACCAAAAACTTTCCACAAAGAAAACCCAGGACCAGATAACTTCACTAACTAATTCCACCAAACTTTAAAAAAAGGATTAACATCAATTCTTCACAAATTCTCCCCAAAATAGAGAAGAAAACACTTCCCAATTCATTCTATGAAGCCAGTGCTAATCTGATACCAAAGTCAGATAAAGATGTCATGAGAAAAGAAAAACACAGACTAATAATCCTTATGAGTATATATGCAAACATCTTCAACAAAATACTAGAGAACTGAATTAGGCAACATATAAAAAGAATTATACACCATGACCAAGTGGGATTTATCCCAGGAACATAATACTGATTCAACATACTAAGGTCAATAAGTGTAATACACTAGAATAAAGAAAAAAAACATCATCATCTTAACAGATGACAAAATCGAACACCCTTTCATAGTAAAAAAAAAAAAAAAACAAAAAACAAAACAAAAAACAAAAAAAAAACCCTCAACAAATTAGGAATACAAGTGAATTTTCTCAACCTGATAAAGGACATCTATAAAAAACCTAAACCAACATCATACATAATGGGAAAAAACTAACTTATTTCCCTCTATAATCAAGAACAAGACAAGATGTCTACTCTCCACTTTTATTCATTTATCATAATGGAAGTTCTAACCAAGGCAATTAGGTAAGAACAAGAAACAAAAGGTATGTACACCAGAAAGGAAGAGTTAATATTATCTCTTATTATATAATTCACAGATGATATAATATTACATATTTTAAAGTTAAAGAAACCTCCAAAACTATTAGAGCTAATAAAAATTTTGACAAAGTTGCAGGCTATAAGATCAACACACAAAAATTAGTTGTGTTTCTACACACTAGCAATGAACAATCCCAAAAGGAAATTAAAAGGATATTTCCATTTAAAATAGCATCAAAAATAATAAAATACTTAGAAATAAATTTAACAAAAAAGTGCAAGACTTGTACATTGAAAACTACAAACTTCACTGAAAGAATTAAAGACCTAAATAAATGGAAAGTTATCCTGTGTTCATGAATTGGAAGACTTAATATTGTTAAAATGGTGATATTCCCCAAATCAATCTACAAAATAAACACAATCCCCAGCAAAATCCAGCTGGCTTCTTTGCAAAAATTGGCAAGCTGATTCTGTAACTGATGTGGACGTGCAAAGGATCTAAAATAGCTAAAAAATCTTGAGAAAGAAGAACAAATTTGGATGACTCATACTTTTTGATTTCAAAACTTACTACAAGGCTACAGTAATCAATACAGTGTGGTAATTACATAACAATAGATGTATAGATCAATGGAAAATAATTGAGAATGCATAAATAAATCCTTATTCTTATAGTAAACTGATTTTCAACAAGGGTGCCAAGATAAGTTAATGGGGAAAGAATGGTATTTTCAACAAATGGTGCTGGACAACTGGCTATCTTCATGGAAAAGAATGAAGTTGCACCCCTGCCTTACACAATATACAAAATTAACCCAAAATGTATCATAGACCTAAATGTAAGAGTTTAAAACTATTAAGCTCTTAGGATAAAACATAAACTGAAAATCTGCGACCTTGGATAATACAATGATTTCTTAGATATGATAAAAAAAGCAAGAGCAATAAAAGAAAAAAATAAATTGATGATTTAGGCTTTTTCAGAACTGAAGACTTTTTGCTTCAAAGCTACCATCAAGAAAATAAAAAGGCACACAAAATGAAAGAAAATATTTGAAAATCATGTATCTGATAAGAGACCTGTAGCAAGAATATATAAAATAATCTTCCAACACAATAATAAAAATAAATAATCCAAACAAATAAATAAAGAGCAAAGGATCCAAATAGATATTTATCCAAATATATTCAAATGGTCAATAAGCACATGAGAAAATGCTCAACATTATTAGTCATCAAGGAATTCAAATCAAACTCATAGTGAAATATCACTCCACACTCACTAGGAGAGCTATAATCAAAAAGTCAGATAAAACGGTGTCTATGAGGATGTGGAGAAATCAGAACATTCATACATTGCTGTTAGGAATGTAGAGTATTGCATCCAGTGTGGAAAAACAGCCTGGCAGATCTTCAAAAAAGTAAAACATAGAATTACCAAATGATTCAGAAGTTCTACTTTTAGGTATATACCAAAGATAATTTAAGACATAGTTCTCACAAAAACTTGTACAGGAATGTTTATTGCAGCAATATTCATAATAGCCAAAAGTGGGGGAAATAACAACAAATATCCATTAAGTGGAGAATAGATAAAATGTGTATATTCATACAAAGGAACATGTTGTTATTTGGTAACTGATATATTATTCAGCAATTGAAGATACATTTTCGTCATAAAAAGGGAATAAAGTACTTATATATGCTACAATATGGTTGACCTCAAAAATGTTATGCTAAGGAAAGAAGCCAGTCTCAGAAGACCACATATTGTATGATGCTATTTATATGAACTGTCCAGAATAGACAAATTCTAAAAAAAAAAAAATTTAAATAGACAAATTCTTAGAGACATAAAGGAGATTGGTGATTGCCTGGGGCTGGGAGGTTGGGGGTGAGGAAATGGGGTGTGACTACTAATGGGTATGGGTTTCATGAAAATCTTCTAAATTAATTGTGATGATTGTTGCAAACTCTGTGAACATGTGGAAACCTAACGCATTGTACACTTTAAATGGGTCAGTTGTTTGCATGTGAATTATATCTCCATAAAATCGTTAAAAAGTGATCTATCACACCCTGATAGCCTGGCTATGAGTTTATTTTCACATATAACTGCAAAGAAAGGAAGAGGCAGAGAATAGCCTAGTCATTTCCCAGTAAAGCAAAGGCTACATCAAGGTTCCTTCCTATGCAGCGACCTCCTAGATTTTAATCCTGCTTACCTTTGAGATATATCAGAAACTCTACACATCCACTCAGAAAAAATATGAGCATCCTTAAGAACAAATGATTCCATTGAACAGCAATCATTTATTTGTTTATTTTGGACCTCAGGTGGCTGAAAATTGAGTTTGTTATACTCCTCAGTTCTTAGTAAATTTTCATCATCAATCTGGGAAAGGCCTCTGTCCCTCTCCCTGTCTCTGTGATTCCTTCTTCCATGATCCCTACTCCCATTTTACACTCTCACCTGAGGAACCCACTCTGACCGAGGAACCCACTCTAGTGTACTTAACATAGTCTTTAAACATGCTGGTATACTTGTAAATTATGTGCTAGTGCTTTATGTAGTATGTATTTTTTAGCTGTTGTACCTTTGATAAAACTTGTTCTGCACTTGTAGCTATGTACAGTGGAATTATGCTATGGGATTCATCCCCATAGTGGATACTGGGTGTTCCAAGTTCTGATTATCCTGTTCTGGCCTTCAGCATCCTGTTCTCAGTAATCTCATTTTGTCCTCAACGTACCTCCTTCTAGGACAAACAGGAGAGTCTGTGATGTGAAATGTTTTCTTAATTTGAAAGTCCTACTGCCTATAATAGTTATGTCCCTATGCTGGAGGAATATAGAGCAGTGGTTAGGTGCAGCAATTCTGGAATCTGACTACCTAGTTTTAAATCTTGCCAGGCTGGGTGGAGGTTGAAGTAGGAAATGGGAGTGTTGTTAAAGGTACAGAGTTTCAGTTTCATGCAAATTAATAAGTTCTGGAGATCTGTTTTACAACATAGGCCTATGATTAACAATTACCGTATTGTATACTTAAAATTTTGCTTAAGAAGGTACACCTTATGTTATTTTTTCTTACTACAAAGTGAAAAACAAAACAGAGGGTGAAGGAAACTTAGAGGTGATAGCTAAGTTTATGCATTGATAATGATGATGGCTTCAACAGTTTATACTTACTTCCAAATACCTCGTTATAAATATATTAAATATCTACTGCTTTTGTGTGTTAATCATACCTCAATAAAGTGGTTTAAAAGTCTTAGTTCCACCACTTTTCAGTTGTAACTTTAGCAATGTATTTATCCTATTCTTACCTTAGTTTCTTTGTCTTTAAAATCAGAATGATAATCAGTACTGACCTCTGAATTGTTATTGAGGCTTATATGAGTTAACATCTGCAAAGCACTAACAACAATGCTGGCACATAGAATTATATGTGCTTGCTGTATTATATTTATAGTTCGTTCACTAGTATTTCAGGATTCTCTGATGAAACAAATAATTTTATTTATATACCACTAGGTAAGCAGAGTAAAGAAATTGGGCCTACAGTAAACAAATCTTCTGGAGAGATCCAGGCAGGTTGGCAGTGGTCATCAGAAGGCCTGTCATCATTGAACAGAAAACAGGGTATCTGAGAAGTGGTGGACCAACTGGTAAGGGTAAGTCTGAGCCACACTCCTAATAGGGGACTAGTGTAAGAAGTGACTGCTGTGGTGATCTGAAATGAGGACAATCTTTCTATAAATGATGTATATAGTGAGTACTCAGATTGGAGAAATGGATACAGGAACGCTACAGAGGAGGGGCCATGAGTATTAGTATAGGAGTCACAGAAAAAGCCCAGTCTGGAGACATCATTGTACCCAATTGTAAGCCCAGGAAGTCAGGAGCAGAGGGAATGAGGCAGACCCTACAAGGCATCTCTTTTTATAACCCTGTTTTAAAGCATAATCCCCAGATATTTTAGCATTGGAATCTATTGCTGCTTTTATTTTAGTTTATCTAATTCTATTTCCTAATATGTATGGCATATGCCTTTAAAAATTGGAAGTGCATTAAAATTTTATTTGTATAATTTTCCTAATACTACTTGAAACAATTGGAGAACCTCAGAATGTGAAAAAGCCCTGGAATTTAACTCCCCTGGGTTTTATTGTAGGAAAGGGATAATGAAAACACTATAAAGTCTCCCTAACCTGTTGAAAGTAAAAGCTTTGGGCATAGAGCCATTTTAATTCAAATTTACATCTATTTCTAGAAGTGTTTGTCAGACAGGGTATCTTCCAGGCTGATGTATCAAAATGACAAAGAGCCTGGAGTTCTTATTAGGGTTGTATTATCACATATACCCAGGTCTGCTTGAGAGAAGATGCTAATTCACCATACTTAAATTCAATATTAACTCACTGACGAAACCACATCTAAGCCTGTGTTTTAAAAGTTTATGAATTATGGGGGGACAGGTCAAGAGCATAGAAGATAGATGCTGTGCACGCCTCCTCTTGCAACCACACCAAAATTATAATGAACTACAGAAGCAACCATCATTAGGTGTGCCTGAGGTATGGCTGAACAAAGTCCTACAACTGAGGAAATACATAAGAGGCCACCTCAAGATGGCCAAGCTTTTTTGGCTGCAGAGCCTCCTCCCCCACCTTGAGGAGCAAGGAGTCCTGGTCCCACACTGAGGCTTCTTCAGCCAAGGTTCCAGTGCAGGGAAGAAGAAGTTCCCCAGAACCTCTGCTTTGAAAACCAGTGGGAATTGTGGCTGAGACAGAGGGCTGCGGAAGTTGCAGACATTCCTCTTAAAGGGCCCACACCTTGCTTACTTGCTGATGGACTCACTCACTCTGAGCTCCAGCTCTGAGGCAGTTGCTTGAGGAGTTCCAGGTACATATGCGAGGACGCTGAGTTGTCGGGCTTTGGGGCAAGGGCTGGAGGGCTGCTTTCTTCCTAACAGAAGTGCTGGCAATATCCATTGTTCCTTGGTTGAGCTCTTGCCCTCTTCCAGTATGCGGATGCAGGTGGCCACCATATCAGTCTCCATCAACCTGTATTAACACAGGTTGTTCCACCTAGGTGATTCCCTGAGACTTCTGCTTCTCACAACTTACAGACCCACCCAAGCTGCCATTCAATGGTTCATTCCATACAAATGGCCTGTCTTGGCTCTCTGCAGGACTTTCCTAAAATCTCTTAAAGGCTCGAAAAAACCCAAAAAAGCAGCATCTGACCTCGGCATGCCCCGTACCTCTTGCTGAGGCAGCTGCAAACCCCACACCAGTGGCAACGGCCTTGGTTCCTAACTTGCCTCTCAAGGCACCTATAAGCCCAGAACAGATGGCAGCTATCTGCAAATTGCTTGGTGGACACTTACCAGGTGGGCCCCCAGAAGTGCACAGGCTGCATCTGAACTTGACCTGCCAAGCTGGGCCTCTCCCAGGAGGCCCTTGGGCGGCATACCCAGTGGCCTGCTTTCGACCAGTGCTGGAGCTAGAGCTCCACCCAGGATTGCACTAAGGAGAACACACCTGAAGGCAGACTGGGCAGGCACCACAGCCCTGCTAAAGTGAATTCTGTTCCATAGGGTCAGCCCTTCACCAAACAATTCTCACAGACAATCAGCCCAAGGGTCCATCCATCCCATCAAAATGCAAACAGCAAACAATGCCCAAACTACAACAAGAGGGCATACACAACCCACACAAGGAACAAATACCTTGAGCACCTCAGGTGACCAGGAAGACTGCACCACTGGGACCCACAGGATATCTATTACCTAAAGCCACTCAACTTAAGGCCGGGAGACTTAGAAGCCCTACCTAAATCATAAAAACAAACACAAGGAGGCAGACAAAGTGGGGAGAACAAAGAAACATGTCCGACATGAAAGAACAAAACAAAGCTCCAGAAAAAGAATTCAACAAAATGGAGACAAGCAGTATACAGCTACAGAGTTCAAAACACTGGTTATAAAGATGCTCATGAACTTTAGGGAAAGAGTAGATGAATTAAGTGAGAACTTTAACAAACGATACAAAACATAAAAAATGGAGAGAGAAACAAAAGAGAGCCAGAGAAGAATAACAGAATGTTTGAAATGAGAGTACAATTAGAGGGAGCGAACAGATTAGATGAAGCGGAGGAGTGAATCAGTGATTTAAAGATGGGTTATGAAGGACACCCAAATCAGAAAAACAACAAGAAATAATCCAAAAAAATGAAGATAGTTTAAGGAGACTCTGGACACATCAAGCATAACAACATCCGTATCATGGGGATACCAAGGAGGAGAAGAGAGAGAGCAAGGAATTGAAAACCTTTTTGAAAGAAATAATAACAGAAAACTTCACCTAACCTGGTAAGGGAAATAAACGTACAACCCCAGGAAGCTCAGAGAGTCCTCCAAAAAATGAACCAAAGAGGCCCACACCAAGATACATAATTATTAAAATGCCAAGCTTAATACAAAGAGAGAATCTTAAAAGCAGCAAGAAAAAAGCAGTTAGTTACCTACAAGGGCACACCCATAAGACTGGAAGCTGATTTCTCGGAAAAAAAAAAAAACTATGCAGGAACAGAAGGGCTTTGGCATAAAATACTCAAAGTGATAAAAAGCAAGGACCTACTCTGCCATCATAGTGATCATTTAGAAATGAAGGGCAGATAAAGAGCTTCCTATACAAGAAAACACTAAAAAGAGTTCATAACCACCAACCTATATTACAGGAAATGTCGGAGGACTTCTTTAAGAAGAAGAAATAATGTATCAAAAATATTGAATGATAAAAATGGCAATAACTACATATCTATCAACAAGTACTTCAAATGAAAATGAATTAAATGCTCCAATCAAAAGATAAGGTGGCTGAATGGATAAGAAAACAAAGACACAGGCTGCCTACAAGAGACTTACTTTAGATTAAAAAGCAACACACAGACTGAAAGTAAAGGGATGTAAAAAGATATTTCATGATGGACCTAGAGGATGTTGTGCTGTGTGGAGTAAGATGGAGCAAGACAAATGCATATGATTTCATATACCTGTGAAATCTAAAGACAAAATAGATAATTTAAAAAAAACAGAAACAAATGCATAGATACAGAGAACATTTTTGAGGGTTACCAGATGGGAGGGGGATTGGGGGTGTCTCGTGAAAAGGAGGAAGGGATTAAGAAGTACAAATTTGGTAGTTTACAAAATAGTTGATGAGATATAAATATAGCATAAGAAACATGTAATAACAATGTACGGCTCGGATAGGTAAAGATTTATTGGGGTGATCATTTCGTGAGTTACATAGATATCTAATCACTATGTTATACACCTGAAAACTAATATAAAATTATATAATGTCAACTATAATTGAAAAATAAAAATATTTAAAAATATTTTTTAAATTTTGGAGTTTGAAGTTAGGGCTGGGGAAAAACAGACCTACAACTGTTTTCTTTCTTTGCCTTTCAGTCCTTAAGTACCTTGTGCACCTCCACAGAGATGAGAGAGGAAATAAGGAAAGAAAAAGAACCCAAACAAAGCAATAGGTCATTTTGGAATGGTTTCAACAACTCAAAAAATGGATTAAATTACTCAAGTGATAAATGAGTGCCAGAAAAAAAAATCCAAAACACAAACAATATCAGTAATCATAACAACAGTCTGCCTTACTCTACCATTCGTTCTATAGCTACTGCTTCTCTCAGTGGAGTTTCCAGAGAGACTGAGATGCAATGACTGAGATTGTGCCCCCTGACAAATCCCCGGATGTAGCTCGTCTCTGCCACTTCAGCAGTCAGCTGAACTGGGATAGGATCAACATCCTCAAATTAAATTGGTGTGACTAATAATGGTGTGTGTTCCAGCCTGGAGCCAAGAGATAATAGTTGCTTCTGCCTCATAGGACTGATGTGAGGGTTAAATGAGATAAGTTATCTAAAGTACTTTGTAGAAGCTCAGTAAAATGAAAGCTATTATTGTTGGATGTATGGCTGCCTGTGGACTGGGCCAAGAGTCTTTCAGAGTTATTTTGGGTCTTCTCTAATGCTGAGACAAACCCCATGTCATAAATCATGATATTATTTTTTTAACATGTAAGTATTTTAAAGCAACTGTAACCACCTCAGCTACTAAAAATAAACAGATAACAACACACATACACATACAAATTCAGCAAGCCCCACAAAACACCTGGCTTTGGAGAATGTAACTTACTTGTGTGTCCTCTGAGATACACTATCTGCAGAATATATCCTGTGGTACTTGCTTTACGGAATTATTTACGCTATTCACCAACAAGAAATTGAGAACAGCTACAGAAAATAAGTAGGTTTTTTCCCTAGCAATAATTAGCTGAGCCATCGTTACTAAGATCACTCCTACCTTGTGATAATAATATCATTTGCATATAGAGAATGCTTATGTTTCTGTTCACATTTTTTGTTGTTAATGTGGGCTGATTTCAGATTTTAAATCAAATAAGATTCCACAAAATTCACATCTGGTACATTTGGGTGCTTGGAAGAGAGCTTTGATTGCAAGGGCCACACTTCCTTTCTCTTTTTAAGCAGTTCTACATGTAATCTCAAGTCATCAAATAGGAATAGAACCATCTACACATTTTCAAATATCAGCTGGCTTGTTTAGTTTTAAATTGTAACCCTCAGATTCAGCTTTGTGTTCCCTTTTCATGTTTGAAAGGTAGAGTTCACAAAGTACGTGAAGTATCAATGAAGCTAGTTCCTTTGAAACCCAGAGCTGGCTTACTGTTTGCATTGGTGAACAAAACAGTACAAGGACATTTAACTTTTTTTGACCCTAAATACTATAGCATGCCAAGCCTCTTTCTTTAGATACAGACTTTGATGTTAACATCTTCTTTTGCTTGACCTTTTATTTCTCATGGGACTGTACAATTTCTCCCCGATTCTATTTTTTCTACTTTTCCTGTCAAATGGCGTTAGTCTCATTCTTCACCACACTTACTATTTCCCTCCCTAACCATTTTTAACTTAACTATACTTAACTAAGAGTTAAGTTCTATGAGAGAAAATACTGTGTCTGTTTTAATCACTGCTGTATTACCAACACCTAGCATAACAGCTGGCACAAAGAATTTGTTAAATAAGTATTTATTGAAGGTTTGAATAAAATGTTAAGATTGGATTTCCTTTGATTATTTCATAATCTAGAAAATACTCATTACTTCATCTTATTTTTTTTTTCCTTTGGAATAAAGTAGGTCAATTCAAAGAGTTTCAGAATGGGAACACAGACATCAAACTTTGCAGAACAACAAAATTTGTGCACAAAGTGGTTGCTTGTTTCAAAGCAAGTGAGTAAACTGGGAATATTTTCCCAATTGTAGATATTGATTTGAATTCCTTACCTGCTACTGATGTAGGAAAAGGCCAAGTTTTTATTTATTTATGCAAGAATGAATATTTCTTCCATTTGTTACTTAATATTCATCAAGCTACCTGTTAATGTCAAAATAGACACACTCTGTGCTCACAGTAAGGAAATTCAAAGAGAGAAGTACCTTGTATCTTATCCTACCCTTCTATGGATTCTCAGATTTAGCATGGTTGGAAATAAAAACCATGATAAATAGCCTGTATTTATGTAAATCCTGACCCATGTGCATGCTCTCTGACTCCTCAGATGACTGAGTGGGTGAAAGCATGCACATACATTGTGACAGTGTGTGCATAATACTGTCACATGTAAGGCCAGAAGCAGGGTGACATAAGAGAGCAAGTCACAAGTTGTCAGGACTCTAAATTGAAGTTTTGTTTTTTTCAGGGGCTGAGAGAATCAGAGCCATGTGATGGCCCTTAACCACCACCTCTCCCACATACTGAGAGGAGAATTCAGATGCCCAGTGCAGTCAGCTGGTCAGATTGCTTCTTGCATGCTTCTTGCCTCCACTTCACTCCACTCTGGGAGATCTCTCTGCTCTGATTGAGGCTAAGTGACATCCTTGAATGTAAGATGATATCTTTATCACCTTTCTACCCACACCACTCCTAAACTCCATAAATGTTTGTAGACTGAATTAATGTATGAACAAGTGTTGCTCTGGCCAAAGATGCAGCATCCATGTCCTGCATAACTGCATACAGTACTAACCCTGAAGATAGGAAAAGCAACACAACTGATGCTGTAAGAAAATGTTTCTTGTTTACACTGCTGCATCTCGATCTTTGGTTGGTCTAAATACAAAGAGGGCTCTTTCAGTCCAGAGAACTGAGATTTATGGTGTGTGGGAGAGCTAAGAACAATGGGCTCAATTGATAGACTGGAGATGCTCTCAGCTTCTGAGAGCCTGAAAACTCCATCCATAGATGGGTCCCAGAGGGCAGAGCCAAATAAGGGCAAATGGAGGACACAGCTTCCTTGGGAAATGACTTCTTGCTCCTGAGGCAAAAATGCATTCACTCTATAGCATCCTGAATCCATTCTCCCAAGTATAGTGCTGTGTCCTTGTTTGCCAGTGTTTAAAAATAAGTCCTTGTCATATCTTTATTATTTTTGTCTTAAAGTCATCCAACCAGACTTGCTTGCAAAATATTAATTGTGGTGAAACAGAAATCAGATTAAATTGAAGCTACTTTTAAATGGAGCTTCTTAACTGATGACTGACTTGTTGCCCCCAGCTAGTCTCCTTTCTCTCCAGCCATGCTCCATACCAGCTTCAACGAATCTGCAGCAGATTTTAAGTCAGCTTTCTTTAGGAAGATGGTTAGAGTGCTGTCCAAGAGTGCCAGATTCTAGCCTCAGGTTGTGACAGGAAATTAATGCCATGTCCCAAGTGGGCTACTGGGCTGGCCAATCAGGGCATTAGATGTCACTAATTTATTTTAGTACTGTCCTGCCACAGACTGTTTAAATTTACATTGCCCTTATTATATTTGCTCTGCTCCCAACATTAAACCTTTCATCCAGTACTTTTCAGAAAACGATAAGCATTATTCATGTATAAAGCATTAAGGGCTCATTATTGGAAAGTTCAAAAATTCAAAGAAAAGGTGACAATAACTTAATCCTAAACACACCAGTACTGGGCTCCATTATCATATTAAAGAAGTAAACATATTTGACTCTGAATTAGCAGAACACTTTAAAACCCAACGTAAGAGAAAAGAAACCTTAAAACAGGCAATGAATTGGTATCAAGATGTGAGTTCTAGTCCAAGTTCGGATATGTATTTATTGGGTTTCTTTGGGTAATTTATTTTGCCTCTATTTCTTAGTGTTTCCAGATGTAAATTAGAAGCAATTTATTTACTTTATTGTAGAGAATTTATTGTAGAGAATTTTTGTGAGAATGACTCTGGTGATCCGAAAAATAAATGAGTTTCTCGGACAAGGCACAATAAAAGTACAAGTATTCGAGTTCTATTGTGGAGTTAAGCAGAACAATTCACTCAAAGGACACAATGTTTGATTGAGAACATTCTTAATTTTATTTTCTTTAATTTTATAAAATACATTTTTAAAGATAAGTTTCTAAAAGTTTACCCTTTATGTGTGTTAAAATTGAAATTCTATATCAGAAATGAAGGAAACACTTTCAGTTGATTAACTTTCTTCCTGTGTGTATATGTGTGTATGTATGCTTGGGAGGTTTCAGGGAAGAGTTGGTTATTTGTTATGTCATTAAATCAAAACAAAATACAAGGTATGGATTACTTCACTTTCCTTGATCTTGATTGGTTTCTTACAGAACCTTTTCCATCTCCTCCCTCTACGCAGCCTGGAAGCTTATCTGGTATTCTGGTCTGAAAATGAATATCAAGTGTATTTTTGTAAAGATCTTACATCTCCTTAAACATTGCTGAAACCACTTTGGGAGAAAAAAACAAAACAAAACAAAACAATAAAACGACTCTTTATAACAAAAGAGGCACCTACAGTCATACCTCTAAAATCTTCTCTTCAATAAAGACCAATCGGTCTTTTATTTTTTTTAACCCAAAGTTAATAAATAAGAAAGAGAAGACTGAAACTTGGGAGCTATTCAGGTTTCAAACTCTTTCCACCTTTCCTTTTCTGTGGAATCTTGCCAAATGAATAGCTGATGACTAGTACATTCAGTTATGTGATCTATACCAGGAAAGAATAATCTGTATGTTAAATATGACTCTTTAACACACAAGGTATCATTGCTAAATCAAATCATCTCTCACTAGCCAGAAAGAATGATCAACCAATGTTTAAAATAATAGGTTATTCAAATTGAGGTTCAAAGTCACCAAATCTGTTTCTTCAAAAAGCAAAGTAATTTGTAGAAAATCCCAATGGATGCATAGAACTATCCAATTTTACATATCACTGGTGATTTTTAACATCCAATTTCCATTTGTTAAAGAATTATATTCAAAGAATAATTCTCCAGGCCTTTTTGGTACAACCCCAACCAAGTGATAAACAAACTGGAAAACGTGAAATGTGCATCATTCTGAAACAAATCAAGATCTTCAAATCACCCACCATGACTGAATGAATAATACCCTATGAAAAGAGCACCATTGTGAAGATATAACAGAGGCCAGAGTACACAACTAATTAACAGAAAAAAAAGACATGCAATCCAAAGAGTTATCTATCCTGTGTCTACCAGAGGGCTGGCTCAGTTAAACTGTTAGCCACTAACAATTGCTGCTCAAGCCAGTCTTTTTCAACTGAGCTAGTTTTCTCTCGATTCTCAGCTCCTTGGAACCCCCAGGGCTGTCATGGTAGCTGTTCTCAAAAAGATTCTGGCAGCACCTGTTTTTCTCCTCTAACAAGGTGTAAGGCCAGGTGCCCCCTTTGTCTACACAGACACTATGCTCCCTTATGCTATAAGTTAGGTTGGCTGAGTTAGAGCTTAAATGGTTCTTTGCCATTGGGGTCAGTGCTCTCTTTCTATGGGTGAAAGATCCTTGCTTTGACCCCTTCCCAGATGCAATAGGGAAATTTGGGCAAATGCTCATATTGTTTTGTTGTCATCTTTTTCTTTCTTCTATCTTCAGTGGTAATAGGGAGATAGGAGTGAGTTCTCTGTTTTGTACACCAAAGAGAATATATTTGGCCCCTATAGATGACAAGGGACCAGGTACATCCCTTCTCTCTACATGAGCATATTTTTCTCCACTTCGTTTCCATCAGTAGAAGTGCCCTTTGAAAAGAAAATGCTTCCTAGTCCTCAGGAGATGCTTGAAAATCGAATTAGAGCCTCCATTTCTTTGTAACTTGCAGTTGTGGAGTCACCATGTTAAGCATTTCCCATTTCTAGCAGGAACCAGCTGTGAAGCAAAATGACTAACAGAGGTACGTAAGAGGGAAGAGTCCACAGAAAGACATTAATCACTGCAAGACTCTCCTTTCTTGTTACACTTGTCAAGAAGAGGGCCAGTAAGTGGCAAAGGCAAAGAGTTAAAATGGGAGATGCAGTATTGTAGGCTGTGTGGTTAGAGCCTCACTATTAGAGAAAGAGAAATTTCTACAGGCAATCAGAACTTGGTGCCTCGACCCATGAGTTTAAGGACGGCAAAGTTGTAAGTGGCAGCAATCATGAAGGTGAGCTGTAGGGAACAGAAGGGAGAATATGAGTGAAAGTAGAAAAGGAAGCTCTCCCTCCTCCAATCCTTTTGGGAATGAAGAAGGATCAAAATAAAATCATAGCTAAATAAAGGAAAAACTCCTGTTCTGTAAAAAGCGACAAAGCCCTGTATACTTAACTAGAAGTCCTCTCTGAGACACTTCCTTTCAATGGTCCAAGCTCAGAGAAGAAACTCGACAAGGATTTATTCCACACCATGCTTGGCCTAGCACTGAGGGAAGTGAACAATACATGGGCTCTGCTATCATTCTAACCACATGTCTGAGTGATCTGGAGTCACACAGTTCCTGCTGTAGACACAAAACCACATTATGCATCACAGCCCTCCTGTGCTTAATGCATCAGTTTATTTTAGAAAATGAGAAACAACTCATCTCTGTTATAAAAACTTCAGCAGCAGGAAGCAGGAGTTCTTCAAGTTTATTCTTAAACATTGGCCACTTACTCAATGACTTTAGATGAAATGCTTCATTCACCCTAGGTTTTTAATCTGAACCATAAACACACTACATTGACACTGCATTGTAACACCATCAGCAAGATTTGGACATAGAATCACATTATAGTAATAACAATCCTCATACTGTTAGATATTTTCAAGACAGTAACTAAATCCCTTAAAGTTTATCCAAGATAGAGTTCTATTTACAGTATATAGAATCCCAGGCTTTGGAAAACCCATGTTGAATAACATTTCAGTGTTCTTGTCATTGATCTGATGAAGATGTGTTGAGAATTCATTGTAATGTATGACTGTAAAGCATCTGGCAATATTACATGCTCTGTAAATGCTAAATAATATCATTCTTGACTATGAATCTCTTACCTACTCTCTCCTCACAACATTTTTCTTGATCCTGTCTAATTTCTGAAGTTTTTTCTGCCTTGCCAACCCAAAGTAGATTTGCACAGTCTCTACACTTTGCTGTCTCTTCCAAGTAGCTTCCTTCCAGCATTTCAAGGTTAGAAAGAGTCTATCTTTTTTGCCTTTCAGCATAGCTGGACACCAGCTATCCCAGGACCATTGATTTGCCAATGCCATTCAAAGACAACTCACCAGCGAAACCAGTGTGGCTGCAGCCCCCACAAATGCAGCAATAAACAGGTGGAAGGTCATTTGGAACTGCAAGAAAATGCAAAGAGAAGAATTGTTTCTTGCAACAGCAAAAATATGGTCCACTGTAGATCATGAATGCAGCTTTCTGAATGTGTTGATATCTTTCTCTTTCTCTGTGTTAATTCTACATCTTTAACTAAGTTGTAACTTCCCTTTCTGTAGTCTTCCCGTTGCTTAATGTACACTATAGCACCTAGCCCCATAGAACCAGAACACAGAATGCTCATGAAATACTCATAAAACATGTTAATCAATTGTTTTTCTACAATTGTGTCTAAGAATGCAAAATTTAAAGCCAACATTTGTTTTCAAATAAATTATTTACTGCCTTCTTTCTCGGGATTTGCTTTTATTCCTCTGCCTCATTTGTGCACAATATCTGTTCTCAATACAATGTTTTCTTTTTTTCAGATGTACTGTTTTTTACTTCTCATAAGAGATTGAGAAGTTCCAAATGGAAGGTGTTTTGTAAAACCCATGAATGTCTATGTATACAACCCATGTTCTCGATAAGGTTTTTAACTAAAAGAAAGAAAAAAAATCATGTGGGGGATTTTACCATTAAGCTGTATATTTACCTAAAGCTACGGATTTCTTTTAAGGGAGGAAATCTTGCAATGGAAAGCTTTCTATGTAGTTCTAAGGAATATAGATATTTTTACCATTGTGTTCATTGGCTCAGGTGTACTCAGCCAATATTTTGTAAAAGACAAAATCCAGCAAAGAGAAACTGTGGTCCTTAAAATGGAAGTCCATGTGTAGGAATTTGTATGGTACTAGACATTCCTTTGTAAAGTAACCCAAATGGCCCACTCACCTCAGCTGTTTTGCAGATAGACAGAAGGTTGGAGCCACACACCTTGCCAGGGAAAGCATTCCATGGGAGAACACCTAAGACACACAAGTCAACTGAGGTGAGCTTCACAGAGTTGTGGGGCCATATAGAGATTTTCCTTCAGAGCCCATCTTCCATCTTTAATTATCCTGGCTGAAAAGGTGGACACTACTAACAATCAGGATCCTCTTTTCTAAAGATTTACAAAAAATAGCAGATGGTATTGAATAGTTGTGAAATTTCGAGTTTGTTATTGAAACATGCTGCTGCTAGGTTGGGAACAGCAGTCAACTAGGGTAGAGCATTGTATGCAGCCAAGAAAACTCCCCTCACTTCCAAGAAGTTTCCTTCCAAAGAAATCTTTCCAATTTCAGTGGAGAGGGATTAACAAGCTAAGATCCAGACATCCATATTCTATTTTTTCTCATAATTACCACCCTCTTTACACTAAGTAAAGAACCAAATACATAGTTCTTCCATAAGGAGATTGAGGAGCCAAGGTACACATGCACTAACTCACCATACATTCTGGCATCAGCACAGAGGCTGCCTATACTGGCAGAGGTCTTGCTGGGGAAGGCAATAGACTGGCAGGTGGTCCAGGTGTTGAAGTAAATGTACACAGGCACAGCAGAGCAGGCAAACACCAGGAGCCACACAACGGTCAGGGCATAGGTGATGCCCACAAACTAAAACAATTGACGTGGGTGGTTTAGAAATCAGCATTAACCTGTCCAGATGTCAAAACACAAATTGGGAGATCCTGGAGTGGCATGTGCCAGACATGAAACCAGATTCCAGGGATCTCCACCAAATAGAATTAGTAAGCAAAGCATCTCTGTCAATTGTCATTGGCAGTATCTACTAGAGAACTGGCCCCAGATATGATGGAGGGTGATGGGAATGGGTAAGGTTGGATGAGAAGGATCCCTGGGTTAGAGAGGCTTCAGGAGATTTTTTGGGCAGATAAGGTATGAAGAAATCAAAACAGATCTTGAAAGAAAGTTGTGCCATTCATTGCCTTAGGCTGAGCTTAGAAAATATTTCTTGTCACCAGACTTTTGATCCCTAGTCATTGAACAAAGCCAATAGGAGATTTGAATTTGATATCCAAAAATAAAACCTTTCTAAGCCAACTGCTAGACACAAAAGACATCACCATCACCAACAGATGTTCAGCCCCCAGAGGGCCTTTAACTCTAGAGACTGAAAACCAATGTGTATTTCAGAAGGAGCATGGATAGCCCTCAGACAAAGATGAAGTATTAAATATGCAGATTTATTCTAGTTCCTTCTGGAACCTCCAATAGTGTAGGACCCCAGAATATTGTGAATTCCATCTTGGAGTCAATTATTTAATTTCCATGATCCACCTTCCCTCTCAGATCAGATACCTATATCTCACATTCATGGGCAGCATTTTAGACTCTTGGGCAGTCAGATCTACTCTTGTTTTGGTCCCTTCTAGGAGGGGAGTAAAGGGATACCAACAGATGGCTTAGAAATAGTCTGATTGTACAAAGCATCCCAGAAACTCATGCTTTTCATTTTGAGATGAAAATTTTTAGGGAACTTTTTAAAGGCAAGGCTAAGCCAGCTGGGCACCACGTTCTTCCTGACCTTCTCGTTGGACTGTAGCCAACACTTCCTCACTCAAAAGCCAGGTCCCTTGAAAGGACCCAGCCTTGGATGGGAGTGAGGCCACAGACTAACGCCCAATTGTCCCCCACCCCTTGTTATTGCCACAAAATCCTGAGGATGATCACCTTGTCGGGATGTCCTAGCCATTTTCCCAAACAATGACACACCCGCTCCAAAGAACGAGCTTGATGTTGGCCTCTGGAACCCTCCCCTTCTGGCCCCTGTTACCGTTGCGCTCAGGCCCTTGCCGCAGATGGTGGTCTTGTAGTCGCCAAAGATCTGCCTGACTGCACCGGTGGTGTAGAAGCCCTCAGCCAGCAGGAGGGCCCATAAAGGAAGAAGAAAGAGGCAGTTCCATAGATGACATACTGGAAGGCATGGATCCTGCATTAACAGATCAACAAAAGAAACCAGGGAATCCTATTAATTTAGGAACTAGTTTCTTTCCCATATAAGTGGACACTTGAGTGGACACCCAAACAAGGATAGGAATTCTTTAGAAGGATCACTAGGTTCCTCCTCTGTCCAGTCATTGGGCTTTCCCCGAGTTCTCCATACCTACCACTGCAGAGGCTCCAACTCAATGTTAACCTTACTGAGCAAAAGTTAGAATACATTGGGAGAAAGCAAGGACAGGGGGCAGTGGGCAAGCAGACCCCTGTTTTCTGAAATTGACACCTTCCCCTCACTTAGAGCTTCAAATATGGCACAGGTGGAATCTGCACACAGAGGAAAAATTCAGGAATCATTTCTGGTGTCACACCAATCCCCCACTAGCCATTAAGGTACTGATGAGTTCTATGTCTCTAACATGGAGAGAGAGGATAAGAGGAGGTTTGAGTGGAATGACAGGTACTTACACATTGATGAGATACTCGTAGTCCTGGTAGTTTTTGGAGAAATAGGTCTCGATTAGTTTTTCTGTACCCGTGAGTGCTTCATGTCCACAGCCACAGAATAGTGCTACCCCAAAGAAACACAATCCAGTGGCCACCAGAGAAGCAAAGGGGGCCCCTACAAGACATCTTGCACAGCACTCTAACAAGCCTAGGAAAAAGAACAGGAAACAGTCATGGATGTACAACAGGAAGCTCGTGCCACTCAGACCTCATATATCATATACCTATAATATATGAATTGTTTTTGTATTTTTATATATTATATGTATGTATGAATTATTTGTACATATGTACATATACGCACACACAAATGAGCAGTCAGGCCCTGTGCTCACATGCATGGACAGAGTGTCACCCCCAAATACAAAAGTAGGAGAATTTAGAACTTTAGGTTTCTGAAATGTGAGATTGACCTCCAAGCCATACTTTGTTCCTTTCTTGAAAATAAATCTTTACCTTTCCCAGAAAATGAGGGTTTTTTTTAATAATCAGTAATTCAAGTAGCAAGCCAGAGAGATTATGTAATTATTCTCTCCTTTTTTATCATTCTGGTTTGTTTGATTTAGTCATTAATCAACTCTTATGGAGTACCTACCATGTGCCTAACATTGTGCTAGGTGTTATGTGAGATGTGAAGAAATAAAAGACAGATTCAGCCATATGGAAATTTTGTTTACTGGAGAAGAATGAGTTAGGTAGACCTAATATTTTCAACTAACAATCCCAGGCAGTCAAGGAAGTGATTACAAAGGGTTAAAGCACTTAAAGTTCCAGGAAGGAGTGAGTACAGGCCAGAGATATCAGTATAGTCAGATAGGATTTGGGCCTTGAAGGGCATTCCAGGTAGGGGTAACTTTGGAGATTGAATACTCCTGGATATTCCTGAAAATTGTATGTTCTACATGGAATGCTTGATTTTTCTTAGTCTAGATATGTGAAAAGCAGCACAAAGGGAAGGAGTGAACTGGCAGAGGACAGGAGATGGTAATGGAAGAATTACTATTGTTATTTCCAGTAATAAAAAGGCTGGCTTAATAATTTTTGAATATTTTGCATGGCTAATTTGTCCCCATACACTACAGCTTAGTCAATTTCCCCATCCTCATTCTTATACTACAGTTCTGTCAAAACAGCTAAAAGAGACTTTATACAAAGTCAGCAAAGCATGAAATGTCTTTCTAGCATGACGAAAACACACCAGGGCTTGGGAGAACAGGTGTCCTAAAGTGTTAACAGTCCCTGAGATTCCCAAGCCAGCTGAGAAACAAGGTAAAAGAAATCACAGACTCTGAGAACAGCTGTGCCCCAAGTACCAGCCCCATGCTCTAAAGTGTCACATGGAGTGAAACAACAATTCAAGTAGATAACTGACTAGTTGGGGAAAGGATGGCTCCCTCTGGCCTCTTGGCCTGATCCCAAAAAGTGGAAATAAAAATGTTAATCTGTTCAGAAAAGGATTACACACACACACACACACACATATACACACACATATACATATATATGCACATACACATATACACAGAATTTATATATCTATTCATATATAATATATACCTATAATATATGAATTGTTTTTGTATTTTTATATATTATATGTATGTATGAATTATTGTACATATGTACATATACGCACACACAAATGATCAGCAAATATGCTGAGGAGCTGCTATTTTGGAAAAGCATGTTGGGACTTCTTATAAAAACAAAATAAATCATATTGATATTTAGGTTTGGATTTTTATGCAAAGATCACTTGTCTATACCAGGGTTCAGGGACCAGGGGAGTCCTTTGCCAGACCCTCTTAACACTAGTACTGTTTCTTTTTAGCCCTGAGTGCTTGACCATCTCATGATTTGCATGGCTGAACTGCATCAACGTGAACAAATTCTGAAGGACCAAATTTTCTCTATCATGGGAAAGTTGAGGTGGAGGCATTTGTCTCTGTTCTCAGAACCATAGAATGAGTAGGTCCTATTACCCACTGTAATAGGACCTAAAATGACAGCCCTTCCTTGGACCTAAAATGACAGCCCTTCCTTGGTCCTCAAAAAGCCTCTTTCTCAAAGATTCTTATATATCACACCAGAGATGAGGCTTGGAAGCCCAAGCCAAGCAAATTAAGTAGTTAACATTTGCAGCAGAGCTGAATTTCTTTCCTTTTCCAAGAACCATGTGTGTGTGCTGTCAGAAAACTCGGTCTCCATTGGAAGCAATTTCTAGCTGTGCTGCCTTAAGTGGAGGCAGAGTTTGCTTAGCATGAACTTTGCAATAGTGCTTGGCAAGAGTGTCTCATCAGAATTGACCCACGGTGTGTGTGTGTGTGCGTGCACACACATATGCGTGTGTGCGCATGCATGTGCACATGCACATTCACACATGTACACATGCAAATGTGCACACACATGCATGTGTACACCAGAAAGAAAAACATAGTAGTTGAAATCCATCATTGTTCTCTGGAAACATTTCAGAAATTGATCTTCCTCTTTCACAACAGGTTAAGATACTAGTTGCATCTTATAAATTATGAAAAGGAGCTTGAAAATAAACAGTGCTGCCATTTTCTTTCTCTGCATATCCAACTCTTCCCCACCCCAAAACTCTAGGACTCTTCTAGTAAAGAAGGTCTCTGAAGCCTGGGGGTGGAGGGAGGGGAAGGTCAGTGACCCCACTGTTCCCTCTCTCTCTAGCACAGGGTCAGCACTTGGACAGAGCCCTCCATAGCTCCCCCAGACAAAGAAGCCTTGTTTTACTCTGAGATCTCAGGAACCTCATTGGTATTCTACAGGGCCCCACAGGCCTGAGGGTGGAGAGGGAGTTAGACCCAGGGAACAATGGCAAAACTGTTTGTTTAGAGTAAGGAGAGCCATCCATCCTAACAAGTGAACATCCTGTGCCCACTCCCTCACTCCAGCTTTTTCATCCTGGGAAGGGCTAAATGATGGTGCAGGTGTGATCAGGGGTGAAGGAACTTGAATGTTTTCTAACCAGATAATTCCACTATAATTTTTAGATGATGCCCCCTTCCAGGGTTGTAAAGAAGAAGGAAATCCCTCTTTAGTGTATCTGATCCTTTTTCATCATCCAAAAAACCAGAGTATCATATGTAGTGTTCTTACTAGGTAATAAAGGATTAGGCCCCGGGAGCAACTCTGAATCACCAAATGATCCTCTTTCTTCTTACGTCCATTTTTTATTCTATTTTCTTAGACCTCAAATAACTTAGCACATCCTTTTCTGCTGCTCAAAAATTGTCGCTCAAAGCAAGGGACAAGAACATAGGCTTTAATGAATCTCTAATGTGAAATCAGAAATAATCAACCCTGGATAGTTGAGCTATAAACAGTTCAACAATATCAGTGTGAGCCTCAGACAGCCATGTCTTTGCAATCAAAATGAAATGTTTGTTCTGGGGGTACATGAGTTCATCAAAAGTGAAGAATTTGTCAGTCTGTTTCAAATAAAAAATCAAATTTGGGGTTTCCAACTGGGAAAAACTCATAACATGCAAGAAATTGTGTCTTCATTAAAGTAGTAGACACCACCAAAACGTTCTAAGAAAGATTCATTGGGTTTACTTTCATTTTTCACAGCCCAATAAAATGTGCATGGGAATGTAGGAACAAGAGCTTAAAGCCACAGGCTCCCCATTTCAGAACACTTTATGATTGAGGGATATTGGTGTGGTTCAGGAAGGCTTTGAGAGATTTTGGAGAAGTTCCTTGGCTTTCTTAAGAGACATTCTCACGTTTCCAGGTTAAGTACAGCCTGGGACTAGAGAGTTGGCATAAAAGAACTATATAGTAATAATATTACCCAATACAACCCAATTGGATTAAACCAACTGACTTTAATGAGAGGCATAGAGAAAGTGTTTTCCTTTTATTTCTCTTTATGTGGATTCAGTGCCATTATTAAGCACATTAGCAGCAACCTAGATACTGTGAGAAAAAAAAGGAATTATAAGGACCAGTCCCTTTCTTCAAAGACCTTTCAGCCTTTTTGAGAATAAACATGTCTGTGAATCAAAGGCTAAAGCTACCTACCATCTAATGTTTAAAAGTATATAACCAAATCTGTGGGCAAAATGTAAGAAAAAGGGAAATGTTTGCTTTTGACCAGATTTATCTCAAAACTAGGTCTAATCAATCTGTGATAGAACTTCAAGCCAGTCTCACTAATGATCTTCACAGGAGTTTGACAAATATCGAGAGGTTTCTTGTGACTTTTATCCAGATCCATGTCTATCCAAGGGATTGTGTTGATCCCGATACTGTCTCTTTAAGCAGGAGCCAAGAGCTCTCAAGCCCTCCCTCCTTTCCCATGCCCTGCCCTGGGCACGCCTCAAGGACCAGCTCCATGATGGAAATTCACTGTGAGTCTGTGAACTTATTAAAGGAAGAAGAGGAAGGGCTTTCATCAAATGGGGTGGTAGAAAGAGACCAATTGTTCCTCGAACAATTCCCAGCCTGTCCCTTGAATCCAGCTGACAAAGGGGGAGATAGAACCCTATACAATAGAGCTAAACAACAGGCAAGTTCATTGAGTAAAAAACTGGCCCCATCTCCCTAGGTCTCTAATCTGCACTACAGTTTTACCCTCCTCCCAGAACCCACCCCTTAACCTCACCCCATGAACAGAGGGACTCCTTGATCAGGGGCCTATAAGCAGTTGACAGGGCCAAGATGCTAAGACAGCCGTGACTGGTACTGGGGATGGATGGGGATCAGTGGGTGGGTTCTAGGAGTAAAACAACAATTATCAGGAGGTATTAGAGACAAAGACTTTGCTTCTGGCCTTATTCTGGTCAGACAAAGCCCTGCCTATAATCTTGTCTTTCCTACATGAAATTAGTACTGATACTACATTCAAGGGCTAGAAAGAGCCTGCAGCTACTGGGGCATGGGAATCCAAGACTGCTGGATAGTCAAGTCATGGCAGACTGAGTTAAACAAAAGGAATTCAGCCTTCTCTCTGAACAGGAGTTATTATCACCATAGCAACAACATCTGGAACACCTTGTTTACTATACTCCCTGCTCCTCCCCAAACACACACACATGCACACACGTACTGATTTATGCCCAAACATTGGGAGGCTGGGGTAGAAGCTTGATTGTTAAACTCTCCCTGACACACTGTGGAAAGGTGAAAGAGAAGCACCTGACACTAAGTTAAGAGACAACAGTTTCCGTACCTTATTCCTTGGGTCAGTCTCCCACCAATTTCTCCTCTCTCCTTGGTTGCAGTGTGAAGCTGATCTGGGGAACTTTGTTACCATCTTTGGCACGTCACTGACTCTCTTCTAGAGTCATGTCTGGCAAGAGAGCTCAGAGGTCAACACAGCTGAAGAGATCACCCTTACGACTATTTAAAAATACGGGAGAGATAGGAATTTTAATTTATCAGTACTTGCTAAGCTTTCGATGAAAGACCTTGACAATGGGAAAGGAAAAGAAAGCTTGTTTGCCTGCCATGGCTGATGTGACCCTTTTTGATTAGGTCACTGCCCTGACTAGATCTTTGCTAGACCTGAAGTTCTGTGGACCATGAGGGCATTCCTACTGTTGCTTTCCTTCAAGGCCAAGCACTAAACCCTAAGTATGGTTTTCAGGGCTTCAAGATAATACACAAAAAGTCAACAAGGGAAAAAATATGCCCCTGCCTGGGGTTCTGCCTTGATGGGTTTGGAAACTATACTTTCCCCCACATCCAACTCCCAGGGGTTTCTTGAGCCTTGTTACACTTAGATAGCTTTGGGAGAGCAGTTCTGGTTGTCAGGTTGTTGAGTAAACTTGGCTTTCCTAGCCCAGAGCCAAGATGAAAGACCCTCGAAGCAGAGCAGACTTTTCAATTGGCTTGGCTCTCCAATAACTCTTCTGGCTCTGCAGGGCCAAGGTGAGGGGTGGAGTGGGGAAGACTGTCTGTGTTCGTTCCAGTCAGTGTTTCTAAGAGTAAGTGAATGTGCTGATTTGGGTCTTCTTCCTTTTTACCTCCTGGAATTCTAATGGCATTTTTGCCATCATGGTGGGATTCAGTTAGCATTCAGGCATTTTGTAAAACTAGACCCCTGCTCTGCCTTGTCACTTTTTGCCTGGGCTACATTCACTCTCAGCCAGCCAAAACTACACTGCTGGGCAAACAGCCACCTTTGGAGAGAAGCTTCACAGTTTGGTTACTAGGGTAACAGTCACTGTTCTCAGAAACAAGCTAGCAGAAGCCAACGTTTTGCTATTCAGTAATGGCATTGTGTTACTGAGCAGAGAGTAATCACCTACTGCTCTTTGGATCTTTTCTGGTTCCATTGTTATCTCAAAGACTCATTTGGAATATCCTCCTCGCAAGTTGGGACAAAGTTTAATGAACTATTATTTCCCTCATAAACCTTTTGTGCAGAGACTACTGAATTCACTGTTCCTCTTTGCTTTCAATCTTACGGGATTCTATATGGTTGAGGTAGTGAGCTCCCTGTTCCTGGAGGTGATTAAGGAGAGGCTGTAGGAATATTTAACTGGCGGTTGTTGAAGGGACTACTGAACTACAATTTCACTCAGTTTCTCAAGTTCCTTCCAGCCCCAAGTTCCATGATATTATTTGTCTACTACAATTGTTAAATAGCCATACACTCCATGTCAGAAGTAGTAGCAATTCAGTTCTTTGTTGGAGATAGTCTATTATTTACAGAATATTTGAAATATTTTGTTATTGAATAACTGAAAAGTCATATACACCTGGCCCAAGTATCACCCACCACTAGGATCTGGGATCCAATACATGACCTCAACTGTGGCCCTATCTGTGGCAATCATCCCTGGAGGAAATCATTCAGCCTCAAAAACAGGAAACTGTCCCTGTGGTCACTTTATCTGTTCCTGCTTTTTCCTCTCTCTCTTTGTTTTTAATTCACAACCTACCCAAGCAGCTGCCCTGACATTAGGTAGGGTTTCTGATGTTACTTTGGGCAGGAATTGAGTTTCTCAAACATTCACCTCTCACCTGGACACTCTCAATTGGTCAAATAATTCTTACCCAGTGCACAAAGTGCAGATAAAGAAAACCCAACCACTTCGGAAAAAGTAAAAGTCAGCCTGTACACAAAGTATTGTATAATAATCAGTATTATCATGATTTACAATTGTTATGGAGCTTGCTTGCCCACTTTCAAAAGACTTTCACATCATTATTACTTGATTTTCACAACCCTGAAAGTATACAAAACTGTTATTGTGGTCCCCATTTTCCAGATGAAGAAGTGATAATTCAGTGACCTGCCCAAATTCAGTTTATATGTGGCAGATGTGGGATTCAAACTTGGTTGTGTTCACTTCTAGTCCAGTGCTCTACCTTCTTAATTATCCTACCAGAACACATGCTTCAAAGAGCTCTCTTGTCATTTCATGATGAAACAACCTAAAGGCTGACACCAGCTTAATAGAATTGAAACTTATCTTCCTGGATGTTGCTGGAGTCTTCTGGGTATTACATCTGATGGTGAGTACACAGGGCGATTGATTTTCATTTCATATAAGATGCATTTGAGTTGCTGCTCTTGTTTTGCCAGATTGAGCAACGTCTACACATCTCTGTGGCATCCTGTGTGGACAAAGATTCTGTGCTCTGCACAGCTTGCTCTGAGTAGGCACTACCAGAAACCAGGCCTCATAGCTTCTCTCTTTGTTTAGAACCTGTCAAAGCCCTCAGTACGCAGCCAAATCAGCAAGAGCTCTGAGGTCCCAGCAGCCTCCTTTTCATAGGAGAGATTTAGAATCCAGGCCATGCCCTCAGGAAGGCTGTTTGTGATATTTGCTAGATATGGTCACTCATACACATGTGCACACACAGATACACACACACACACACACCACACACACACACACACACACACACCTGCTTATATCTATTCCCCATGGTAAAGTCATTGAAGACTTTATTTTCATTTCCTAAGCTTAATATTGACCTCCTTAGTCATGGCCAAGTCTGAATCCATCTTGCCCAATTCCCCAATTTCCTATTGTTACCAAACAGGGTCTAAATTTTATATCAAGCAAGCAGTTATTTAGTATATCCGGGGGCTAGCCAACACTCAGTTACTTCCAGCAGAACCAGGGACGTTAGCTGACACAGCCATTATCAGAACCTGGGAACCAGGGTAAAAGAGAAGGTAGAAGGAAGTGAAGAGGTAGGAAGACACATGACCACATCCAGCTCACTGGGCTCTCTCTCCAAGGACCTGTGAGACTCTCCACATGCTGCTGGAATTCTTTGGCAATAAAGCATCACTCTCAATACAGCAGAGAAAGAGTTAATCTAACTGAGTGCTAAGGAATTAAAAAGAAAACAAGTGCCAAAGCACAACTCTCTTAAACCATTGAAAACCCCGAAATCCCAAAGTTGAAAATTCTCTTGCACATTCCTGTGCCTGTTTGAGTCTTCCATGCTAAAATTTTTGAAACTCACCCATATCTTTGGGATTCTGACTGCAATTGTAGCCGGCTGGCTAGTCTGCTTTGCGGCTGACTTTGTTCAGCTTGAAGGATCCTGGTCTCTCCAGTCTCTTCTTCGGTCCTTTACTTTTTCTCTCTGAGTATCTTTGTCCTCTTCTCCAGCAATGAAAAGGGCTTTCTGATTGACAGACAACCCCCTTAAAGGGCCTGCTTTCCTCTTCCTCTTTCCACCCTTCTCCTCCCCTTGCCCCCACTTTAGGGATACTCCTTCTCTAAGGGATCCATCTTCTTTTTCTGCCTTTCACTGCCAATTTTGTTTTTTTTTCCTAAGGCTGTCTGTGTGGAATTTCACTTTGCTACAGCAGACATCTGGAAATGTGGTTTGGGGCTGGAAATAAAAAGAAGAGGTCTTGGAAGCCTCCAATTGATCCTTGGATCTATTTGGTGTAGGATGTGGCAGCAAAGTGCCAGAAGCCATGGAAATAGTAGCTCTGGTGAGGGGGTCAAGATCAAAAACCTACATGCTATCTCCCAGAGTCCTTCCAACTCTGGCCCCAACCCTACCCCACTCATAGCTGCCTTTGGCCCTGACCACTTCCCCCCCTCCAAATCCTTGGCAAATAAGCACCCTTCCCTAACCCAGCTCTAGAAACACAATAGAGAAGAAAAAATTGTCTTTTAAAACAATTTCTTCCAAATCCTCCAACTGAATGAGGACAAAATACAAGTTGTTGATTCCACAAACAGATTTTACCATGCTTGGAAAGGCTAGAATTGTTATAATTTTATCAAGAGGACAGCAGAGACCTGGAGATGGGGCAAGACTTGTGCAGGTTCACAGAATAGGCTAAAGAAAAAGGTCAGAGTTAGGGATGTAGGTGATTTCCAAAGAGGGTAATTGACTCAAGAACATAATCTGAGATTCAGGTAGTCAATATCCCATTTTGAGAACGTCGTATTATCAGAGAGCTGAGGGCAGGCCGGTGAGAGGCAGGGAGTGGGTTGGGTTAAAGCAGCGGGCACCAATGAGGATGGAGAGAAAGGGAAAGAAAATATAGTTCTTGCCTCAGAGAAAGAAACACTAAGAAAAAATGGCAAAGCAAAAAAATAAGGAAATAATATATGAAACCTGCCTCACCAATAATAGTTGTTTTTAAAGACTATGAAGGTGTTTGAGTGTCTAGTGTCAAGTGGGATTAACCTGACAAGGTTGTCTAGAAGAGGCGAATCTTAAGCAATGTCTATTTCAGTTTTTTGTTAGTGTTCTCTAACCCTTCAGGAGCTTCTGAAAGGCATAACTCTATTAAACTTGAGGCCCATATCCTCCCATGGGAGGCCTTTAAGGGGTTAGCATAGAATTAGAGGGGGATCTGTTGGAAGACTCCAGGAAAAGAAGGTATGGGCCCCTTGAATTTTTCCTATGGCTTTGGTTTGGTGTCAGAGAGGAGAGGAAGGAAGTACTGAGAAGAGCCTAGAATTTTTGTGGCGGGAGAGAGTCAAGATTGTGTTTTACAATTTTCTCTTTGAGCTGTGATCTTGGACTTGTTTCTGGCTTGGCCTCTGTTTTTAGGAAAAGGGTGAGTCTTCTGCAGAGGTCCTAATGGGTCCACCAGAGTCCTGCATCCTGCAATGTTAGAGGTTTGTTCAGAGTCCTAGAACGTCTATATCTTTTGCTGCCCCTTTTGCTGACCAAGACCAGAGCAGACCACACTAAGGCCATATGACTGAGGGTAGAGTGTCCCAAGACCCCTGACTTTACCAACCCTGCTCTCCAGCCATAGACTCTACATGTTGAGGAAGCTGGGTTATATGATTGCGCCAAAAATTAACTTCTAGATGGTTCTTGTCAGAACAGCTCTGGAAGAGAGGATGGACCAAGAACAAGAAGTCCCCACATGTATGCCCTCAGCTCCTCAGATGACAGAAGGAACTGAGTCCAAACTTTGGGGGTTTTGATTTAGGGATAAGAGAGATGGTTTTTCACAGTTTGAATAGATAAGGTACACTTGCATGAAGGGGAGATTGCTCAGGCTAAGCCCTCTCACAAATCTGCCCCTGGATTCTCAGCAGCAGTCTGACTACTGCTAGGCTACTCAGAAAAAAAGATGTGTTTCCAATAAACCCACAGACACCAAATTTTCAAACACATTTGCTTAACACACATTTCTCTTCTCCTTTCTTCTGTTGCTATTGCCTTACTACTCACTTTGTCTTCTCCCCAAGTCTCAATCTCTCTGTGTCTCT
The DNA here is from genome assembly GCA_003508835.1 of Eonycteris spelaea. NCBI lineage: Eukaryota > Metazoa > Chordata > Mammalia > Chiroptera > Pteropodidae > Eonycteris > Eonycteris spelaea. The sequence continues at coordinate 49,681 of PUFA01001138.1, forward strand.
GCTTTTCTATCTTAGTTCCTCTTTGTGTATCTGTTTCTCTGTCTCTTTCTTTTTCTCCCTCTATACTTCTTGATGGAGCACATCTTCCTGTCTCCACCTTGTTCTTATGCCCAGGGATGGGCAAGGGGCTTGGTCAGGTGACTATGTCATGCTCACTGTCTCTGGTGCCTTAAGGTTACCAGCTCTCAGAATCTAGCATGTTGCAGTTGTTCTATAGTCCTGACACTGTGCCTCAGCACCTACTCACTACCCCTCTTGAGCCTTTCTCACAGCCTTCATAGGGTTTCTTTCCAGACCCCCAAGGGGCTTTTTTATTTTATCCACCACCGCCCCCCTATTTCTGTGGTTTTGCTTCCAAATGGTTCTCCTGGGTGCCCTTGGCAAAATGTTCCCAGAAATCCAGCTGGGTCCCCGCAGTGCCCAGGGATTCCTCAAGAGGGCACTGCCAGCCTTCTTGGTAGCAGCCTGCTGCCTGTATTGGTGCCTGTGGGAACAATGCAGGATTGTATGAAACTAGTAAACAGTTGGCTTCATGTAATTCTGATGGTACTCAGAGGATCTGGGCCCCTTTATCATAGCTTGCTTTGATTGTACAGCTTTCTTAAAAATAACTCCAAAACACTTGGGTATTGCCTCTACTCTTGCCTCTGTGATCCCATTGTGCCTGATTCTTGAAGGCCACCGGGCAAGTCGGTTCTCTTTGTTTCAGTGTATAGACTAAACTCTAAAACTCAGGGAAGTCCAGTGAATTTCTCCCAGGAAACTAAATAAGGGCAGTTTCTGGTGGCCCACTTCTTCATATCCAAGTAGATGATCATAAAGGGGAACAGAGAAGGCATAGTATCAGTGAAAGCCAGGGATCACCTGCTGGCATTTGGAACTTCTGGAGCTGAAGCTTTGCTTCTTTTCCCAAAGATAATGTTCTCCCAGACCAAACTTAGGAAGGCAAGTGGTTTCTTCTTACAGTTTTTCTAGCCCTGGCACAGAAGGTTGACTAGCTGGCAGGCGGGCAATATATTATTCCTTATGTACCTGCTTATGGAACTGTTTCTCTGTTTCTCTATCTCTATCTCTGTTTCTCTTTGTGTATCTGTTTCTCTGTCTCTTTCTTTTTCTCTCTCTATGTTCCTTCATGGAGCATGTCTTCCTGTCTCCACCTTGTTCTTATGCCCAAGGATGGGCAAGGGGCTTGGCCAGGTGACTATGTCATGCCGATTGGTTTGGTCATGCCTTTCTGGCCAAGAGAACTGAGGTCTGAGGGTCAAAGATGTCACGTACTTTGAGATGGCATAAGTGGAGGAGTGGAGGCTGTTCTTCCTCTCCTGAAGATTTGTGGAGCAATGTAAGGATGGATGGGAGTGGGTGATGAGTTTAATGTGTATTCAGGAAGAGGAGATGACCATGGCTTGGAGAGTGAAGGGTAGCCTGGAAGCCAAAATAATTAGATTAATAAGCTCAGGAAAGTAGTGCCTGGGGAGCACCAGTCAGCTACTAGCAATGTGAGGAAATTAGTTGTCCACATAATGCACCTCCACAAACATGAAAACTCGGCCAGCTTTGACACAGTAGCCCCTGCAAAGAGATGGCATGTTTGAAACAATCTCTGAGCACAACAGAAATACTACTACTACCTTGGTTGTCAAATACTCATCTAACTCCTGAGGACCAATGTTATATGTTCAATTTTCCTTATGGGGTACAGAGACAGCTTTCCAACAGGCAAAGGACAGAGCCACCTCTAAAGAAGGCCTCTCTCCAGACTCACATTGCTTTGATGTTGCTTGGGAGATTGTTCTGCTCCGAAAAAAAATGTTTGAACAGAGAGCTTCTGCCCTGAGCAGGAAGAGCCATGGGAAGGATGAACAGGCTTCAGGCTGCTGTGTCCCGAGCCGCCAACTCTGTACTTCTCAGCCTAAGCAGGAGGACCATGTTAGAAATCCTGGCAGGTCAAGTAGCATGTAGTTTGTACGATCAGTGGGATGTAAAATCAGTCAGTGGGGACCAAAAGATACTACGGACTTTGTTATATTTGTCAAGTGTGGTAATAGCATGGTTTTTTAAAGTTCTTTGTCAGTTAGAGGTTCATAGAAAAATATTTATAGATGATATGTCATGAAGCCTGGGATATTTCCTCCCCAGAAAATTACAGTTACAAAATTAGATGAAATAACATTGGCCAAATATTGGAAAATTTTGAAGCTAGGTGATAGGTATTTGGGAGTTTTATTATATTATTTTCACCTCTTTGTGTATGGTGAAACTCGAGGTGAGAAAAGAGGAGTCATTAGAGTTAAGATTCAAACTAGCTCAGAAGGAAAAAAAAAGAGAGAGAGAGAGCATTTCCAAAAGAAATTTCTGGTATTTCTGAGAGAATACATACAACCTGGTAAGAGTGGCTGCTTCTGGAGAGGGGAACTGGGGGCTTAGAGTGAGAGGAAAACTTCTCACTATATGCTCTTTTGTATGGTGGGTATTTTAAATGCATTTCTTTTTATAGAAAAATCTCATTTGAAAGGTCCCACAGGCAGATTGAGGGACAGCAGTCCACAGGTCCCTCACATTGGCTCAACTATGGCAGGTGGATCATGAAAGGGAAGCCCTTACCTTGGCAGGTTGGCCAGGCCCACTCCCTCAACACCACCAACACTGCTCACTCCCTTCTTCTGCCTGTTTTTCCAAAACATCAACCTATTCCAAAATGTGTGCTGCCCACAGCCACAGGAGAGGACTCCCAGAATAACCTCCCAAGGCATAGCTAGATAGGGAATAGGAGTTGTTCTTGCCTGGTTCCCAAAGGGAGGAGATATGATCCTCTGAAAGTAAGAAAGGTTCTCAGCCCAAGAGGTCACTCCCTGTACCTTCCAGGCAAACAAAGTCCATCCTTTCCCTTTTGCTGGCCTTGCAGATAGTGAGGGCTATGTTTACAACTAAAGGGGCCCACTCAAGCAGCTTTCCAGGCCTACTTTCAAAGCAGCGGCTGCCTTTTCAGAGATGTATCACTGTGTGCTGTGGATGACACTTCAACCCAAAGCTGTATTATCTATGGAGCAGATTATCTGACCCTCAAGGCCAAGGTACATTCCTTGAGAAAATGTGCCAGCAGCCAGAATGAAGAAGGGGAGCCTCAGTTCTTCCTGCTGAGAGCTGTGAACTCCTGGTAAGCACAGATCATGGTGCTAGAGCTTAGAGAAAATGCCCAAATTGGGAGACCAACCTGCCTGCCCCAGGATCTTGGCCGACACCCATCCTCCCACCCTGGCCTGGGCAGCTGCTCCCCGCACCATCATGGGCTCCTGTCACTGAAAAGAATGGAGCAGACTCTAGGCATGGTAAGCACCTACCCTCCTACTATCCATCCCCTAAGCACTCCATTGCTGTAGGGTTTTCACTGTGATGACCAGGAGTACATAAGAGGCCCTAGACTCTGGAGCTGAGGATGTCTGCAGGCTCCTTTGAGCAGCTGTCACCCCAGCCCCCAAAGCACAGAAGGGTTACTGCAATCCTCCATCCAGGCCCGCTCCAGTTCTAGGTTGCAGACATCTACTTTGGCCCTCAGAGAAAAAGAGATTCTTTTTTAAACACCATTAGTCCCAAACCATGAAGTCAAAAAAACAATACCCCAAGGACCCTCTGAAGAGGGTTTTACATGCTCCTTGGGTTATCCTTGAAAATCCTTCAAAATTTATAAACACTGTAATTATTTCCACAGGCTGAATCCAGTAGTTCTTGGAAAGCTTTCAAAGCGTAGAGTGACAGCAGTTCCCCTTAGCTTCTGCTCCCTCCCTACAGCAGGAACTTTCAATAAGAGAAACAAATCTTCACTGGGTTATCCTCTATATCCTGGCTGTACTGCTGCTGCCCAGCCACAGAAGGTCTATTCAATTCTCAGCCTGAGAGAGCCCCTCCAAGGAGTTGACCTTAGAGCCATGAGCCTAAGCTACAAACCTAAAGAGCCAAGAATGGCCCGAGACAAGAACTGCCCAGTTCTCCTCAAATTTCCTCAAAAAGGGAGACATGGAGGTGGCTACTGAATACTGGTGTGGGGTTGACTATTCCAGTTAAAGATGGGTTTGGAAAGAGTAGCTAAATCCTGGGTTTCCTCTGAGTAACCATCCTCTCTCTGCTGATAACTAAGATAGAGGGAAGTTATTAGAACTGCAGAAAGAAGGGTTTTCACTAGATATCAAGTGGGCTTTCCAGATGATCAGGGCTCTCTATGAGCAGTGGGGTATACTGATTAAGAACATCGACTCTGTTCTCTGTATCTATGAGTCTTTCTGTTTTGCCGCCAGATGGGAAATGGGGGAAATGGTGAAGGGATTAGGAAGTGCAAATTGGTAGTTATGAAATAGTCATGGGGATGTAAATACAGCATAGGGAATGCACTCTATAATATTGTAATAATTATGTATAGTGCCAGGTGGGTACTAGACTAATCGAGGAGATCACTTCATAAATTATATAAATGTCTAATCTCAATGCTGCACATCT
>PUFA01001139.1:0-54090 GCA_003508835.1 Eonycteris spelaea
GCCACGAATATTTCTCACAGAGGAGGGCAAGCAAGAATCAAGCAGAAGGTCAGTGCCATGCCAAGGAGACTGGAGTTCAGAGCAAGCTGTAGATCTGGCTAGGGAAGAGGGACTCCTCAGCAAAACATGACCATGGCTGAGTCTCAACACACCAGCCACTCAGGGAAGAGTGCCTGACAGTGACTCATTCCTTCAAGGGCAGGGATCCCAATTTCTCAGAAAAACCTTGCAGGCGATGGGGATAAAACACCTTGATCTCTGTGTTCAAATGCATTGGGAGAAAACGACAGGATACTAGCTCCCTGTAACAGGTGATTTTCCAAGATCCGAAAGGAATTTCCCAGAACAGACTTTCACAGACTTTCCTCTCTTGCCCAGATAAACTACGTGCTCACTTTAGCAGTGGTCCCCATCCAGCTCATTACAATAAAACCCCACAGAGGAAATTACATTTTCCCGAAGGCCCAAGCTGCCATGGCTTGGGACTGTTACACTTGAGTGCTCTGCCCTGGAGCCCTACATCCTCTCCACTTCTTTGACTTGTTCTGCAGGACGTGGGGGACACCTCAGCACCTTCTTTATATGACTGCAGTCCCTACATCATTATTCTATTCGTGGTCTGTCCTGTTATCCTAGTGTCCCCACTACACACGGGGCCTTCCAGAGGACAGAAGCTCAGTGAATATCAGGGCAATTAATGAACCACTGAGCAGGGGTCTTCTTTACTCCTAGGAAATGTCTCCCACTTTCTTGAATGAACCAATCAAATTAAGTATCCATACAAGTTTTATAGAATGTCTGAAAGAAGGATAAAAGCCAGAATTTACAATGTTTATATTTTTAATTTTCGATTTCTTGACTACAGGAATTCAACTGCTAGCTTGTTCACATTTCCAAGGTAATCCTCTTCCAATTCTATGTGACCTAGTTCAGGATCAGAATCTAGGATGGAAGGTGTCCCAGTACGTGTTACAAAATAGTAAAACTCTCACTCTTGAACAGGTTATTAAAAATATATCATGTCAATGTTATACACAGATGCTGAGGCTATTAAAACTTCTACTAAAAGAAACGATAGAAAAAGTCCTAAAGGAGACAAAGATCAATATCTAAGTCATCACAGAAATCCAGAAACAGCCCGTAATCCCCCACCCGGCCCTCACTAGCTAGCATGCTGACGGTTCTCTCCTCAAATACAGAGTGAAGAATTGGCCTCACTTCATGCCCAGCAGAAGCTGTTGGACATGGGCATGTAAACACCTGTCTGCAAGTCTTCCTCAGTCTCCTCTTCTTCATCTCTCTCAACCCCTATAAATAGGGATGGAAAGGAACTGACATCCTACATTCAAACCTGAGCAAAAACTCGAGGATGTTGAACTTGGTGGTTTCAGCATGGGCCCTGGGACCCCACAGGAACTCGTGCGAGCAGGAAAGCTGTTGGGAACCTGCTGGTACTTCACATACTGTTCCTGCACCCAAATATTTGTGATGAGCTCCCTGGGATCCCCATAGATGAAATGCTCCCTCCCATCACACACTTCCATGTCATTCAAGACTGCCCAGACGTCCTCCTCAGAGGCACAGCCATCCTCCACAAGGATCACACACAGGAGCATGACCAGGAGGCCGGTCTTGGGCACGCTGGGCCCATTGCTCACCATCCCATCATAGGTGAGGCCCAGAGTGGTGACCAGGATATAGGAGTGGTAGCTGGTATCCACTTCCTTCACATCAATGCCAAAAAGCAGCTGCAGGCACTGCGAGGCTTCACTTAAGATCTCAGGGAAATGGTCCTGACACTCCCCGATGACGGCGCTCAGCATTTCTGCCTTGGTCGTCGGCTCCTTTGCACGATACTTCAGGAGCAGGAAAACTACCAGCTCGGCCACCTCAAACGCAGGGCATGTTTGCAGGATTCGGCAACATCAAGGACCTCCGAAGTGCTTGGCCCCTCCTCATCTTGGCTGCTGGAGCCCTCACCTTCAGTTTCGCTCCATGGAATATCTTCCATGGCAGCTGGGGAGGGACCAGCACAGTCAGAGTTCTGGGGATAACGTGGTATCAGAGCATCAGATGCCTCCTCCTGGCTGTCAGAGAATAGGACAGTGGGGGCGGACGATATGGAGGAGGAGAGCGACAGGGTTCCTTCGTCGTCAGATTCGAAGAAGTGCCCCACCAGCAGGCCCTGGTTCTCTCTTGGGTCCTGATAGTCTTCTCCAAGCTCGAAGAGCTCACCCATTTGACTAAAAGGCATGGTGACTGGCGTAGGCTGCAAAAATGTATGGGCAGAGGTGGGTGATAGGGACCCATAGGCCTGGGGCAGTGGGAGTGTGAGCGGCATCAGCTGAGAAACACACCTTAGGCAGCTCTGATAAAGGCTACTCACAGGTCTCCTCTCTAGGGTGCTCTCAGGCCTCACAGGGGTTACTCCTCCTGGGCAGCCTGTCTTCTAAAGACCTGAAGGAGGAAGTAAGTTGACAGCTCAGCATTCAGAAGGCCCAGACCAAGGGCTTCACCTCCGCGTTCAAGGTTACCTTGTATCCTCGAGGAAAGAGGAAACAAAAGGGCACCTCAGCATGCAGATGGCAAGTGCAGTCCTGGTCCCCCAATGCTGATCAGAGGGCAGCGGACTATGTGACGTCCCTTCTGTTCTGATGAATGGTCGCCTCCTGGCCCACTCACACTGCTCACCTTTGTTCTATCAGGACCTCCACCACAACAAACACACTGCTGGCCTGAGGCAAAACACGGAGAACAGGACCACACACTCCTGAGACTGAACAGAAGGAAGTGAGGGGCCTCATATCGGACCGCACTGCCCAGAGCCTCCTATGGATCATGAGGGCTCACCAAAGGTTCGGATCCATGTACCCTGGGATGGGGTTCTGATCATTTCTCACCTTGACCCCTGCAGGGTCTAGACCCACCCACCCTTTACCGAGCCCAGTCTACTTAGAACAAGGCCTCCTCTCCATTAACACCAGAACAGAAAGTGAGTAGAGCCAATCCACGCACTGTTCCCAGTTTCCCCACAGCTGGCAGAGCAGGCAGGCCAGGCCTGGGCTCCCAAGTGTTCTAGTTCCCCTTGTTCCTCACCTTGATTCTTGCCAGGGTCTGGGATCCCCCATGCTTACCCGAGTCCAGGCCTCAGACCAGAGCCCTCCTTTCCCTGAGAGCACTGATCTTGGACTGAGGAAATGCTCGTCTTGACAGCACTGCCCAGGGTTTCCAGGGCCGACGGTCAGAGCAAGGCAGAGCTCTGTGGGGACCCTCTTTGTCTGGGTGAACTCACTCATTCATCACCTTGATTGTTAGCAGGATCTGGGCCTCCTCTCTCTGTGGACCAGATGTGGCTTCCAGGAATGGGCTGACGTTGTCCTCACAGACCAAGGTCCCACCTTCCTGAGAGCTCTGAGACAAAATGAGAAAGAGCCCCTTCTGCTTCCCCCAAACATCAGGGTCACCCAGGACTAACAGCAGGCCCTGGCCCATCTTTTCTGGGATATGGAGTCCCCTTAGACAGTCCTCCTGAGACTTGTCTTTACTAGATAGGGCTAGGCTGACCCCCTTTTGACCTGGTTTGACCCTGAGTAAATGTCATTAATGAGAATACCTCACAAGAAGCATGTGGCAGAAGGGAGAGCATGTCACATCCAGATACCCCTGCCTGGGACCTCTCAGGATGATGGAATTCCAGATGCTCTGTGGTCTCAACCTTTCGCAGAGATCACGTAGCTGGGGTACCCCCAAGTAAATGTTCAGACCCTTTCAAAACTGGCGAAACCTCGACTTCTCTTTTCACGACTTGAACTCATCCCTTCTGACCAAACTCCTCACCTTCCTGAGGAACCTGCGAACGAGAGGGGAAACCACCTCTGCATACCCACATCAGGGGTCTCCCAGGCCTACCAGTAGCACAGAGTGGGTTTCAGTGGGTCCCTGTGGTCCTAGGTAATTTTCATTGGGTCCCCGTGGTCCTGGGTCGTGGTAACCTCGGTCGACCCCAAGCTATCTCTGTACACACAGAGGGTCTTGGCCCTTTCCCCTCTGCTGCCCTGGCGCTACAGAGGGGAGGACAAGTCACCATGTCCCTTACACCCCCACACAATAAGAAAGTGGGGGAGGAATCCCCTTCAGACTTCCTGCCAGGCCTCCCAGAGCTGACTGCAGGGGTTTTCTGGTATATATTGAAGAGATCATTTCTGCCTAGTGTGCGACCTCCAGTCTTACCTCAATGTACTCAACTTGAAGCCTCTAAGGCCTTGGACTCCGCCCGTTGCTGAACGACCTGCAGCCCTCAGACCAAGGCCCTCAATTCCCTGAGACCTGAGAGGTGGATTTCAAGACACGCCACCTCTGCTACTGTGCCCCAAGAATCCTACCAGTGCCAGCAGGGTCTGAGTCCGCTGGTCCATTGTTGCTTCGGTGTGAGCAGCCCTCAGGCCTGCCTCGGTGCCCACACTGTGGTTACTGGAGGGCCCGTGTCCCCTCCCATTTGTTGCTTGCTTCCAGCTCCATCAGGCCAATGCCGTGCCTACCTTTGACATCTCTCAGGTGAGATCTAGAAACAACCCAAAGCCATAGCCCCTCCCTGAGGCTTCTCTCTGCAGATGGCAGGGACAGGGCCCTGTGGGAACCTTCAATGTGTGCTGGGGGCCTCCACCGTCCTACCTCGCATCCTCATCTTGGGTCCTCGCACAACCTGGACCCACATCCTCTGCTTACCTAGAGCCTGACGCCTCCTACCTTTGGTGGCAGAATCCCATTAATATTCCTCAGGGTCCTCCCCTTGATTCCTGTCTGGACCTGGGCCCTCAGCTTTGCCAACCTGAGGCTTTGCTCCTTTTCCCAAAACCTTGGTCTCTCTCATAACCGGATGCCCAAGTCAGGAAACAACCGCTGTGGTCCTCTGGCCCCGGGGTACCCCAGGGCTCCAGCAACGGCAAGTTTATGTGGGATCCTCGCTCTTGTGAGGTTCAGAGTCTTTGATCCTCCCTTTGCATCCTCCCTTTACACCCAGCAGCACCAGAGACTTTTCCTCTGCTGCATATGGTCATCCTATCCCCGGAAGTCCCAGGACTGACAGCAGGTTCTGGCTTCTCTACTCTTACAGTCACCTGCCATAAGGCCTCGCAAGGCTAAAAGCCAAACAGGTTTCTGTGGAGGCCCCTCTGTGTCAGAGTCCAGGATCCCCTCAGGCTTCTCTCAGAAGCCTTGCTTTGACTCTGGCAGGTCTTGGGCTTTCTTTCCCTCTCTGGACCCGAGGCCTGTCTGCTCCTTACAGTGAGGACCCAAAGCCTCTCGGACCCAGATGCAGAACTCGGGGAATGCCACTCGTGGTCATCCCCGTGACACCTGCCAGAATTAACTTTGTTCTGGGGTCCAGGTGCCTCAGTCTCCCTCGGCGTCCTCACCTAGACTCCCGGCAGTACCACTAATCTGCCTTCTGGGGACTGAGGCCCTACTCTTTTACCAAGTCCCCAGAGTCTCAGACTCGATGTCGAAGTCAGGCCCCACTGCATATAATCATCCGCCATCGGGCCTCACAAGGCTGATAGCAGGGGCGGGCGTGCAGCGTCTCCTGGATCGTGGGGTCCTCGGTGCCCTCGGTCTCTTCTCTGTGTCCTCACTTTCATTCCAGCTAGACCTGGGACACTGCCCTTTGCTGCCTGAGACCCTGTGCCTTAAACCAAACCCCTGAAATCTCTCAGAGCTGGATGTGGAAATCCGGAAATGCTGCGTTTTGTCATCCCCACTGTGCTTCCCAACCGTGAGGCTGGCCAGGATTGACTCTGTTCCGAGGTCTAGGGTCCCTTATTCTCCCTCAGGGTCCTCACATTGACTCTGGACAGGACCTGGCCCCTGCTTCTACCGACCTGATGCTCTGCTCCTTATACAAAACCCCCAGGATGTCTCAGACCCGGTGGATGCGGAAGGCAGGAAAGGCCAAGAGTGGTCATCCTGCATTATGGCCACCACAGGCAGACAGTTCGAGGGTCTATGGTCACTCTGCCCTCTCTAAAGATCCTCACCTTGCCCCAGGCAGTTCCTAGGAACCTCCCACTGTTGACCTGAGTCTAGGCGCCTGCGACCAAGGCCCTCGCTATCCTGAGACACCCTACTGAAGTCTGTGGACATTGCATCAGGTCACCAAGTCCCGGGAGTCCCAGGGCTGCTGGCAGGGTCTAAGATAGATTCAGTGGTGTCCCTCACTCCTCCCTCTGATCCCCACCTTGATGCCAGGCAAAGTCTGGGACCCGCCCCCTGCCAACCTGAGTTGTTTTACCCCAGCCCTAGTCCTTGACTCCTGGAGTCTCTCAGGAGGTGGGGGCTGTGTGGGGGCGGGTGGAGCTCCACCAGACAGCCCAGCCCCGGGGACTCTCAGTGCTGACAGAGGAGGAAACCTGGATTCTGTGAGGGTCCTCAGTCCTCCCCCAGGGTCGTACCTTGAATCTCTGCCAGACTGGGCTCCTGCCATCTACGCACCTGAAGTCGGCCTCCCGAATGTGGCCCTCACTTCTCTCAGACTTCCAGAAGAGTAGTCAGTGGAGGTCATATCCGGACAGCATTTCTGATGTTCACAACAGCTGATAGCAGGGGCAGAGCTCAGTTCTGAAGGGGAAGGCCCAAAGTCTTTATTCTGGTCCCAGCCTTGTCCCAGCTAGTCCCCACCCTCTTCTATCCTGAGTGTCTGCCCTCAGCCAAAGCTCCAATTCCCAGAGTTCCCTGAGGAGGTGTGTGGGGATGCTCAGCCTGACAGCCCTACCCGGAGTCCCAGCGCAGACCATAGCTCCCAGAGACGGATTCAGCAAGCCATTTGCTCTGCCGCTGGTGGACCCCTCAGTCCTCACTCCAAGGGTCCTCACAACACTGGCAGAGCATGCAGCTTTCCCAGGACAGATGCTAGAGGGTCATCTGCAGCACCCAAGAGCATGGGAGAGGGTCAGAGGAGAAACCCCCTTTTGCATGCTGTCTGTTTACCAGACTGAGCTTTCAGAAGCAGTGTATTCTACAGCTTTACTTTTCCTGAAGACCCTGGGCAGCAGCAGGGAGTTGGGAATGTCCTGAAGCTTTGAGTTGATCTCCATTGCCGTGTTTCCCAAAGCCCCAAAAGCCCTGCCTCAGGTTAGTTACACCCGAGTGCTCTCCCCCAGAGCCCCAACACCTCTGCCCTTGTTTTGCTTATTCTATAGGACTTAGGGGTCACCTCAGCACCTTCCGTGTATGACTGCAAGTCCTTTATGACCATTTTATGCACAAATGTGTCCACCTTATTCCAGTGTCCCTGAAGAAGGCCCTGATACAAAGAACCCTGTCTGGAAGACTGACACACAGAAAGTGACATAAAGGAGTTATGTCGGGGTCGAATATAGTGTCGATTCAAGAACAGCCCCTCCAGGTACTCAGAAGATAAAAAGGGCTTCCTGGTCATCAGCCCCAAGGAACACAATGAACAAAAGACTCTGTGGGCAATGCCTCCTCCCAAGGACATTTCTGCTCTTCCCATGGGCACTGTATGCTTCTCGGGCATTCCCACGGACATTATATGCCTGCTGCGTTTGAGAAGGTGGTTGGTCTGTCGTTCCCTACAATGCTGTCTGATCCTGTAATTAAGCAGCACATTTTGCTCCCCTTGCGTGGGAAGGCAGTTACTCCCCTGATGAGCCTGCTTTGTGAAGGAGCAAGGTCACGCGATGACGCAGCCACTGATTCCAGGACCGGACACCCAGTTCCTGTCGCCTCCCCACCAGGTGGCCTAGGAAACAAGCCAGGGCTGAGAAGGCAAGCTAGGTGGTCTCGGCCACATCCCCACTCCCTTAGTTTCTGTGACTGCTGCTTTCCTTATATGATTGAGACTTGCAAAGCGCACGGGGAGTCAGGCTTTTGGAGCGAGAGCCAACCGTGTCTATGGGAGTTGCGACCCTCTAATGAACGCTTATTCTATTTAACCCAACTCCTGTGTTGGTCTTTTAGTGTGAGTGGCTCAGGTCGCATGAGCCCCGGACTCAGTTTCCCTCCTGTTTCATCCCCACCACTTACACGGGGCCTTTCAGAGGAGAGCCTCAGTAAACTGAGCAGGGATGTTCTCCATTCAGATAAAATGTCTCCATGTTTCTGAAATGAAGCAAGCAATCTCAGGTACACATACATAATTTATTTCATAAATGGACAGACAAGAAGGGATAAACAGCAAGAATTAACAAAATTTTACTTCCTTTCTCTACTTCTTGACTACCTCTATTGTACTGCTAAGTTCTTTCACATTTCCAAGGAAATCCTGTTCCGATGCCATGTTATCTAGTTCAGGATCACAAACTAGATTGGAAGGTGTCTCAATGTGTGGCACACAGAAGCAAACATCTCCCTCTTCAAGAGGTTAGTGCAAATACATGTTTGTCAAGATCATGCACAGATAGATTCTGTGGGATATTAAAATTTTCTATTAAAAGGAAAAGTGAAAAATTCTAAAGGAAAAAAAAGATCAATATCTCAGTCATCTCAGAAATTTAAGGATGTGACGGCCTGTATTCCCACTCTCCACCCTCAATAGCTAGAACGCTGATGTCTAGGCTGAAGATCACAAGGACAGTGTCTCGGTACTCTCCGATGACCCAACTCAGCATTTCGGCCTTTGTGGTTGGCTCCTTGATGCAATACTTCAGGAGCAGGAACCCCACCAGGTCAGTAATCTTCAAATTTAGGCCGTCTTGGAGGGAGGACTCGGCATCTTCGGAGAACTCCCTGCTGCTAACTCCTTCCTCATTGGCTGCTGGAGCCCTCATCTTCAGATTGGCTCCATGGTGGGGTAGCCAGAGCAGGGGGAGAAGGACAGGTACCCTCAGGGCCCTGGGGAGGGCTCTGTGTTGCAGCACCACCCACCTCCTCCAGGATGCGGGGAACAGGACAGAATGGGTGGAAGATATGGGTAAGGAGGACGGGGAGGCCATAGCCCCCTCCGTCACCTCAACTCTGAACAGCTGTGACTCCAGCAGGTGGTGCCTCTCTCTTGGGTCCTGATGGCCTTCCCCAAGCTTGGGGGGCTCATTCATCTGACCAAGAAGCATGGTGACTGGTGTCAGGATGCAACAAGTGTGCACGCAAGGGGTGGGTGATACAGACACACCGGCCTGGGGGAGAGACTTACTGTCTGCGGCCTCAGCTGAGAAATGCACCGTAGGTACCTTACATGTGTCCTCTTTAGCGGTACTCTTGAGCCTCACAGGGGTCTCACCTCGACAGCCTTTCCCGTAAGATCCTGAGGAGGAGTGAGACAGCTTCTCAGGGTACAGCCAGCACAGTCTGAGGATAAGACACTGACAGCGTGGTTCGGGCGGGGGCCATCGGGTGCTGTGAGGTCTTCTCTGTTCTGTTTGGGTAAAATGCTCCATGCTCACTCAGCATCCTCACCTGTCCCTGGCAGGGCCTGATGACCGCCCCCACCCCCCAGTGGCCTGAGACAAAACATGTCGAATGGGACCGCATACCCCTGAGACTGCCCAGGAAATCGTGTGATAGCCTCTCATCTCGCCACACCTTCCCAGGGCCTACCATGTGTCACCAGGGACACCGGAGTGTCACTATACTCTATTAATTCCATCTGTTCTGGGATGGGACACTTCTGTGCAGTCGTCATCTTGCCACTCTGCTGTGACTGGGACAACTCCATCTGTTGACCTGTGGCCACGCTCCTTAAGCTTCATCCCCAAAGGACACTACAAGAGGAAGTGAGGGGAGCCATCCACCCACCGATACCAGGTCTTCCCAACCATGAAGAAAAGGGCTTGGCAGGCCAAGGCTCATGTGACCTGCTGTGGGGCACCCACTCAGACTACACTTTGACCCCTTCCTGGGCCTGGGAACCAGCACCAGCTGACCTGGGTCAAGATCCTCAGACCAAGGCCTCCCCTCCTTGAGACCACCCTTCTGGAAATGAAGAAGGGTTCAACCTGAAAGCGCTCCAGGTTTTTCCAGGGCTGACAGTGGGACACACTGGGATTCTGTGGGGCCCCCTTTAGTTCTCCAGATTGGGTTACACTCCCTCTTACCTCGTGGTCCTCACCTTGCCTCCCAGTGGGACCTGGGCTCTCCCATTTGTGACCTGAGGTGCTCTTCCTTATACCAAGACCCCAGTCATTCTCAGACTCAAACGGAGAATGGAGAAATACCACGCGGGGATAAATTCGACATGGGGTCTCCCAGGGGCGAACAGTGGGAGTGGTCTTCTGTTGGTTCTCTTCTGTTCTGGGTACCGAAGTCCCTTCATACCTCACTGAGGATGCTCACTTTGCTCCCACAAGGAACTTGGCCCGCCTCTCTTAAGACCTGAGGCTAGGCTCTTTTACATCGAGACCCCAGGCTTTCTGAGACGTGGGTGCGCAAGTCTGGAAACACACATATGGTCATCCGACCACGGGGCGTCACATCGCTTAGAGCATGGGTGACCTCTGTGGGGGTCTCCCCTGTCCTCCCTCACAGTCCTCACTTGGATATCTGGCAGGTGTCGGGATCCTCCCTCTGTTGACTCGAGCCCAGGCCCGTTGGACCAAAGCCCTCACTGCCCAGAGAATTCCCGGAGGCAGCTTGTGGACATCACAGCAGGCCACTAAACCCAGGGATGACAAGAGTTGACCAGAGGTCCTCAGATGGAATCTATGAGTTCCCTCACCCCTCTGGTCCTCAACTTGACCCCCAGTATGATTCTTTTTGTCCTCTGTCCACCTACTTTTGGTCCCCTCATCCTAAGAGCCTGAGCTCTCTTCATCCACCGAAGGCACTTTCAGTGAACACCACTTGTCACCACCACATCCTGGGGCTCAGAGGGCTGAAAGCAGGGACGGTCTGCATTTTGTCGTGTGTCCTCTATCCAGGGTGGCTGAGCCCCTCAGATTGCCCTCAGCATCCTGACACCCATGCCACCAAGATCGTGGGCCCGTTTCTCTACTGACCAGGGTCCTCGCCCCTTCCTCCCAGGCCCTCAGGAACTGAGTCTTCCGATGAGGTAGTGGGTGAGGGGCTCCGCCTCGCGACCCTGCCCGGGTGCTCAGTGCGGAATCGGGGCCAACCAGGGTTCTGTGGGCGCCCTCATTCCTCCTCTCAGGGTCATACCTTGATTCTCTGCCGGGCTGGGCTCCTTCCCTCTACCGACCTGAAGCCGTCCTCACACACGCGGCCCTCACCTCTCTCAGACTTCCGAGATGGAAGTCAGTGGACGTCACGTCCGACTGCACTTCCTGAGTCCCCCGGGCCGACAGGAGGGGCGGAGATTCGTTCCTGCACGGGTTTGGGGTCCTCAAAGTTCTCCTTCTGATCCCCACTTGCCTCAGCAGGACCTGGACCCTGCCCTCTTCCCACTGCAGGCTGTGTCCCCTCATTCCAAGGCTGTGACTCCCGAGTGCCCTGAGGAGGTGGCAACGGGGAGGGGGTCTCAAAGTTACAGCCGTGCCCGGGTTGTGCACAGCTCACAGTGGCGCCCCGGGATGGATTCTGCAAAGCCCTCTGATCTGGGGCGGGCGGGCCCCTCAGTCCTCACTCCCAGGGTCCTCACATCCCTGGTGGAGAATGCTGCAGTCCCAGGACAGACGCTAGAGGGCAGCTGTTGCCCATGTCTGGAGCGTGGGTCAGAGAAGATGTTCCAGTTCCTATCGTGTCTCTTACTAGGCAAGCCAAAGCATGGAAACATTTTGTCTCAAAAGATGAATCTTTTCCGGGAAGAGCCTGAGCAGTGGGAAATCGGGAGGTCTTACTCTTCTGAAGTTATTTATTTTACATTTCATAGTCCAGAGCACTGATATTCCTTTTTCAAACCTCTCTTTCAGTGTACAGCCATGCCACCCTGATGAAGCTCGATCCAGTCTGATCTCAGAAGCTGAGCAGGGTCAGACCTGGTTAATATTTGCATGGGAGACCACCAGGAAGACCAGGTGCAGTAGTCATAAAACATAAGGGATTGGAAGCTGACAAGGTCCTTGCAATCTGCGAGGTCAACCTCGCCTAAAAAATATAAATACATAGAAGAAATAAAACTCTCCTTCGACCATCTGAAATTTATTAAACATCTCACCATATTTCCAACATGCATACATACCTTCTTCTGCCTGATGTATTCTGATACGTGACACTGCATTTCTCGGCCAGTCTTTATCTTTCATTCAAGTGATAAATTTAGAAAGGTCGCTCCTCACCCAAGAAGGTGGTTTCAGGTCGTTATTAGCACAAATTCCGGAGCCCTACTGGCTAACCGTCCCAGTATTCCTGCTGTACTGCTATTACCGCAGAGCTGCTGGCATCTGTGGCATGAGATGTTGTCTCTGATTTCCACAAGGAAGTATGGGCGTTAATTTAAACTTCTCCTCCTTCCCATCTGTCATCTGCATCTACGCAGGCCATAGACGCTCCCACCTTCCCACCACCCCACCCTGAAAGCAAGTTCCAACTCACCACAGTCTTCAGTCTCCCTCAGGGGTTTCTCCTGTTCTGTTGTTTAGATTATATCGCTGATGTGTATGCTTTTAAATTTCATTCTCTCTTCTATGTTTTTCCAGGACTGTTTTTGGGAACAGTGGACAAAAGCTCAAGATTGTCTGTTATTTTGGCTTGGCCCTCAATTTAAGGCACCAAGTCTGTAAATCTGTTAAAAGAATTTGTCACATTCGGGACATGCTGGTCTCCCTTCAACGTATATGGCAAACTGCTCTATTTATTTGAGAACTCTTTAACTCGCATGTATCAGTAAAATTGTACAATGGCCTGTATGAAGACCTGTAAGTTTTCGTTATGGTTCTTCTTAGGTACCTTTCAATTCTTCTTGCAAATTTGAACGGATGTATTTTCTATTACATGTTCTAAGTAGTTATTGCTTTTGCATGAAAGACTCTTGATTTTGCTCTTGTCATCTTCGATGCACTGTTTTTCTAAAATCTCTTATTCGTGTGACTGTCCCATGTGTCAATATCTTTGAATTTGCTAGGTTGACAAACTTATCATAACGGCAAATATTTATTTCTTCTTTTCAATACGCAGACTTCTTTATTTGGATATCCACAGCTCAGACTTTATATTTCCGTGCAGCTTCAAAAAGTAGAGGTGATGGTATATAACTATGACTGTCCCTGACAGGCATGCTTCTAACATTTCATATTTTAGTATATTTGCCATCAATTATAAAAAGGGAAATTTTTTCTAATTTTGCTATTATTTTTTAAGTATAAATTCATGTTGAGTATTTTTCAAAAACTCTTATTCTATTCATTGCTTTTTAAAAAAATTCTCTCCCAATTTCTTTGTGCAGAGAATGATATACAGAACGATTTGCTAATGTTAAATCATATTTTCATTCATGAAGCACAGCCTGAGCTCTGGTCTGAATTTTTGTGTTCCTCTTACATTCATATGTGAACTTCTGATAGGATAATTGTTTTGAAGGGGTCATCACAGAGATCCCTAGCTCCTTCAACTATGTGTGATAGTATAGGAAGTCTGCGAACCAGAAAAAGGCACTTATCCAAGTTGTCGCTCTGATCTCAGACTTGCAGCCCCCAAAGCAGTGAGAAATTTCCTTTTCTTATAAGCCTACCACTCTGTAGTATTTTCTTACAGCAGGCAAACAGACGAATACAGCCCGTTTGTCCATTTAAGTCACTGATATGTTTAATATGCTATACATTTATTTAGGATATTTGCTTCAATGTGAGCATATTTGGCCTGATTCTTGATTCTAATTATATAACATATAGCCCTCAAGGGAACATCATACGGAATGACAAAAAAAAATTTCTGTAAGACCGTGAAAAGGCCAGGAGGTCCAATCTGAAGTAAACTCTTCCTAGCCATCTAGAAACATGAGGTCTAAGGAATGTAATGAAGCAGGAACAAAAAATGTAAAGTATACAGTGAGGAAAAGAAAAAAAAAGTTAAACTGGTCCCAGTTAGCTGATGACATTCATGACGACTTAGAAAATTTCTAAGTGACTTTAACAAGGTCACTGGACACAAAGACAATATAGAAATATCACAGAGAATATATATTTCTGAATACTATCATTGCAGTTAAATTTGAGGATTAGACAATATCTATGTCATTTGCAATCGTAGGAAAAAGCATAAAATATACTTTTTAGCATTAGTGTCACAAAAATTCTGTGATATATGTACGTTGAACACTATGATCATTGATTAAAGTAATCAAAATAGAACGAAATAGAGATATACCATTCTCATGGATCAGAAGACTCCATATTGTTAAGTATCCTCATACCATCCTATAGATTCATCCCAATCCCAATCAAAATCCTAGCAGAAAGAAAACGGTTTTGCAGTACCTCAAAAATTGAACCAGAAATACCATGATCCTCCAATTCCAGTCCCCAAAGACTTGAAAATAGATTTTAAAAAGCACGTGTACATGCCTGTTCATACCGGCTCTACTCATAACAGCCAAGAGGTAAAAACGGCCCTAAGGTCCATCTATGAATGAAAGAATAAACAAATTGTGGGATATACATAAAGAGGAATATCCTTCAGTCATAAAAGTCAATGAAGTCCAGTACATATTGTGATATGGATGAATCTCAAAAACATTAGACTAAGTGAAAGAGGCCAGACACAAAAGGTTGCATACTGTATGATTCCGTTTATAAAAAATATTCAGAGAAAATAAGCCCCTGGAGGCAGAATGTACATTTGTAGTTGCCAGGGGCTTGGGACAGAGAGGAATGGAGAGAAACTGCTTAATGAGTAACAGCTTTCATTTGGGGTGAAGAAAATGTTTTGGACCGAGGTCGAGGTCCTGGTTGCACAACTAAATGCGACTGAATTGTTCACTTTAAAAGTGTTAATTTTATGCTATGTGAATGTTGCCAGATACATTTTTTTGAAAAGACTTCTGCAGGAAATTATTGCAGACATTAAAACGATGACTGTAAAGGCAAATGAACAATGCCTTTAGATGAAAGAGAAAGAAGTAAAATAGCCAAAACAATTAAAAAAAAGAAAACGAGCAGCTTTGGAGGTCTCACACAAACTCATTTCAAGACTTACTATACAGCAGAGGTTGGCAATCTTCCTGTGTGGTTTTCTGAGGTTTTATGGGTCATATAGTTTCTGCTCTGCTGTCGCCTTTGACTTCTACATCTATAGTGCCAAGAAACCATAGATATTAAGGAGAGGCAATGTCGTGTCCCAATAAAATTTGATTGATAAAAGTTGGTGGCAGACCGAGTGTGCACCATAGGCTCCAGTTGGCCCATCTCTTGTGTTTAGCTGTTCCATCAGTACACTGTAGTATCAGCAAAGGGGCAGACACATAGACCAAATGAACATAACAGAAAGTTCAGAATAGGTTCACCCACACATGCCCGCATTAACACAGCTGTATCGCATGATTCAGTTGCACTGGACGGATTATTGACTGTAGAGATTTAGACATACTGGTCACTTGTTGCTCACCACATCCCCCAAGTAGGTATGCTGTGCAATAAACAGAAAACCACTGATTTACAGGGCATGGAAACAGGTATCTCTTTTCAGCTTTGACTAAATAGATATATGGTTTTTTTTTCTTTTTTAAAATTAAGTTTTTTTGGAGTAACATTGGTTAACACAATTATTTAAATTCAGGCGTACATTATGATTTGACATTTGTATATTCTATTATGTGTTTATCACCCAAAGTCCAGTTTGATATTTGTTCCCCTCTACCCACTTCACTCTTCCCCTCCCCCCTATAGTTGACTCCCTTTATCACGTCTACCTCACCCTCCTCCCCCACCCTCTCCCCTCTGGTAAGTCTTAGTCTATAGTCCATATCCGTGGATCTCTGTTTGTTTGTTCTGTTCATTTGTGGCTTTTAGGTTTATATCCCACATGTAAGGGATGTCATGTGATTTTCGACTTTTTCTGTTTGGCTTATTTCGCTTGGCATGATTATCTCGAAGTCCATCCGTGTTGTCGCAAATGGTAGTATTTCACCTCTTCTCATGGCTGAATAATATCCCGTTGTATATATGTACCACACCTCTTCAACCCATCATCTATCGTGGAACACTTCGGTTGCCTCACGTCCGGAACACTGTGAATAACCCTGCTATGAACATCGGTGTGCACATATCTTTTTGGATATGGGTCTTCAAGTATTTTGGGTAAATCCCTAGTAGAGGGATTGCCAGATCACATGGTAGATCAATTCTTAGTGTTTGAGGAAGCTCCATACTGCTTTCCATAGTGGCTGTACCAATTTGCAGTCCCACCAGCAGCGTGTGAGGGTTCCTTTTCCTCCGCATCCTCTCCAACGTTTCTCATTACTTGTCCTGTTGATGATAGTTATTGTAACAGGTGTGACATGGTAGCTCCTTGTGGCTTTGATTTGCATTTCCCTAATAGCTAGCCATGTTGAGCATCTTCTCATATGTATATTGGCCATTTGTATGTCCTCAAGGGAGAAGTGTCTGTTCAGTTACTTCTGGACTCTCAATTCTGTTCCATTGGACCGTGTGTCTGTTTCACTGCCCAAACCATCCCCTTTTCATTACTGTCGTTTTGTAGGATAATTTGAAGTCGGGCAGAGTGATGCCTCCAGCCTCGTTCTTTTTTCTCAGGATGGCTTTGGCAATTTGGGGTCTTTCGTGCTTCCATACAAATCTGATGATTTTTTGTTCTATTTCTTTAAAAAAAATGCCGTAGGGATTTTGATGGGGATTGCATTAAATCTGTATAACGCCTTAAGTAACAAGGTCATTTTAACTATGTTGATTCTTCCCATCAAGAACACGGTATATCTTTCCATTTCTTTGTGTCTTCTTCAATTTCTTTTCAGAGGGTCTTGTAGTTTTCATGATACAGGTCCTTCGCATGTTTTCTTAAATTTTTTACTAGGTATTTTAGTCTTTTCGTTTCAATTGCTAAAGGAATTACGTTTCCGCTTCATTCTCTGATGCTTCGTTATTAGAGTATAGGAATGCTATGGAGTTTTGAACGTTGATTTTGTATCCAGAAACTTGACTGTTATTTGCTTATTGTTTTCCAGTAATGTTCTTGTGGAGTCTATAGGGTTTTCTATAGAAAAATCATGTAATCGGCAAATAGTGACAGTTTGATTTTTTCGTTTCTTGTTAGGATGCCTCTTAGATCTTTCTGGTGTGTGATCCCCTCGCTAAGACCTCCAGTGCCATATGGAATAACAGTGGCGCCCCTGGACAACCTTGCCTTGTACCTGATCTTAGAGGGAAGGTTTTTAGTTGTTCTTCCTTAAGTGTAATGTTGGCTGAGGGTTTGTCACAGATGGCCTTTATTATGTTAAGGTACTCTCCTTCTATACCGATTTTGTCAGGTGTTTTGATCATAAATGAATGCTGTATCTTGTCGAAGGCTTTTTCTGCATCTGTTGATATGATCATATGATTTTTACTTTTTAATTTGTTTATGTGGTGTATCACATTCATCGATTTGCATATCTTCAATCATCTCTGTTCCTTTGGGATGAAGTCCATTTGATCATGGTGCATAATCTTTTGACTATGTTGCTGTATTCGGTTCGCTAGTATCTTATTTATGATTTTTGCATCTGAGCTCATGAGAAGTATTGGTGTGTAGCTTTCTTTTTTGCATTATCTTTACCTGGTTTTCGTATCAGAGTAATATTGGCCTCATAAAATGAGTTAGGAAGTATTGCCTCCTCTTCGATGTTTTGGCAGAGTTTGAGGAGAATGGTATTAAATCTGTGAATGTCGGTGGAATTCACTGGTGAAGCCATCTGGTCCTGGACTTTTACTTTTTGGTAGGTTTGTGATGATTGTTTCAATTTCCATACTGCTGATTGTTCTATTTAGATTTTCCAGTTCTTCTTGATTCAGTCTAGGAACATTGTCTGTTTTTTAAGTACTGGTCTATTTCTTCTAGGTTATTAAATTTGGTGTTATAAATTTTTTCATAGTATTCTTGTAGATCCTGTGCATTTCTGTAATGTCAGTCATAATTTCCCCTCTTTCATCCCTGATTTTGTTTACTATGTCCTTTCTCTTTTTTCTTTAATGAGTCTAGCCAGGGTTTTGTCCATTTTATTAACCTCCTGAAGGGATCAGCTCTTCGTAGCATTCATTTTTTCTGTCGTTTTTTTTTGTTAGTTTGTTTGTTTTCAATTTCATTTATTTCTGCTCTAATTTCGAATATTTCTTTCCTTTTGCTGACGTAGGCTTCATTTTTCTTCCTTTTCTAGTTTTTTTTAAGATGAAGCTTAGGTTGTGTATTGGGGCTCATTCTTGTTTTTGGAGATAGGCCTGTAATGATATGAACTTTCCCGTTATGACCGCTTTTGCCACGTCCCAAAAGTTTTGATATGTTGTACTATCATTGTCATTTGTTCCTAGGTATCTCACGATCTTTCTTCTTATTTCTTCTCTGACCCAGTTCTTCTTCAGTAGCATGTTGATTAATATCCATGTATTTGTGGTTCTTCTGAATTTTTTTTTACAGTAAATCTCTAGTTTCAACGCATTATGATCAGAGAATATGGTCGGTATGATTTCAACCCTCTTATATTTGTTGAGGCTCTCTGTGTGTCCCGGTATGTGATCGATTCTTGAGAATGTTCCATGTGCACTAGAGAAGAATGTATAAGCAGCCGATTTGGGATGGAAGGCTCTGTATACGTCACTTATGTCCAGTTGGTCTAACGTGTCTTTTAAGGATGTGATTGCCTTATTGATTTTCTGTTTGGATGGTCTGTCCATATCCGACAGTGGGGTATTTAGGTCCCCAACGACGATAGTGTTTTGGTCTGTTTCTCCCTTTAGTTCTGTTAGTAATCGCTTTACCTATTTTGGGGTTCCCTGATTGGGAACATAGATATTAATAAGCATTATGTCTTTTGGTGCAAGATTCTCTTTATCATTATGAAGTGTCCCTCAGGATCTTTCTTTAATGTTTTTTATTTGGCAGTCTATTTTATCTGATATTAGCATCACTTTTCTCTGAATGCCAGTGCTTGAAATATCATTTTGCACCCTCTCCCTTGGAGTCTATATATTTCTTTGGAGCTGAGATGTGTCTCCTGGAGGGAGCATATGGTTGGGTTTGGTTTTTGATCCATTCTGCAAGTCTGTGCTTTTTATTGGTGAGTTCAGTCCAGTTACATTTAGGGTGATTATAGAGATATGAAGTCTTCTTATAGCCATTTGATCCTTTGCTTTCTGGTAGCTCGGTGTTTCCATTGTTTCCTTGTCCTTGCGTTTCGGTTTTCTTTAGTTTCGTTGGCTTTTGTGGGTCCTGCCTCTGATTCTTCTCGTTTTATGTTATATACTTCAGTTCTGAATCTTCTGTGTGTGGTTACCATTATGAATATGTAAAGAATAGGATAGATGATAGATATAGATATAGATATAGATATATAGATATATAGATATATGGATCTATATAGATATAGATATAGATATATAGAGATATAGATACAGATATAGATAGATATATACACATTCGTCCATTTTATTCTGCGCGTGCCTTATCTCCATTCCCTTTTGTGAATCTGAATCTTTGAATCCTCCCTTTTTCAGTCATTGTTATCTCAATTTGTCTTTATGTATGCTGAACGTTCTTTACTATTTCTATAGCAACTCTCTTCTTATAATTATTGAACCTTCTAATGCCCTGTTCTTAGCAAGGGTTGGACTCCTCTGCTTCTATTTGCCTGATAGTCTCTTTTCTCCTAGTTATGCATTTTCTTGGTCTTTTTGTTTTAGTTGAGCTGACCCCTTACAGTATTTCCTGTAGTGCAGGCCTCGAAGTGGAGAATTCCCTCATTTTTGTATGTCTGGAAGGGTCTTAATTTCTCCTTCATATCTAAAGGAGAGCTTAGTTAGATTTATTTTTCAAGACTGGTAGTTCCTTTCACTCGATAGTTTAAATATTTGATTCCATGTTTTTCTGGCTTGTAAGGTTTGCACTGAGAAGTCCGACAATAATCTAATGGCTTTTCCTTTATAAGTTACCGTTTTCTTCTCCCTGGCTGCCCTGAGAATTCTGTCTTTATTGTTGATTTGGGATAATTTTAATACAATATGTCTTGGTGGAGGCCTTTTTCGGTTCAGATATTGAGTGTTCTGTTGTCTTCTTCAATGTCAAGCTCCAGCTCAGTCCTTAGATTTGGGAAATTCTCGTCCACTATCTGTCTGAGAATGCTTTCTAGTCCCTGCTCATTTCCTCGCCTTCGATAATGCCCATTATTCTTATGTTTCCTCTCCTGATGGTATCAGCTAGTTCTTGATTTTCTGTGTCACAATTTTTCATTCTTTGGTCTCTTTTCTTCCTTCTGATTTACTTCTAGCTTTCTGTCTTCGCTGTCACTGCTCCCTTCCTCCATGTGGTCGACTCTATTTCCTAAATTTGATATTTTATTCTTCAAGTCTTGCAGTATTGTTTGATTGCTTGTTTGTTTTTTGTCTCCCGAAGATCTATTCTGTTTTTCTTGCGGCCGTCAATCTCCTTGTTCTGCTCACTTAGGTTTTTTTTTTTCAATTCCTGAAATTGTTGATATGACTCATTTTGGAACTAACTGAGTTTTTCAGAAGTACCATCCTGAATTCTCTGTCGCTTTAGTGACATATTTCTATGCCTAGAAACTTTTATTGTCTTGATAATTTCAGGTAAAATTCCCCAAAATAGAGCAATGAGCTATAGTCCTCAAGAGACAAGAAAATATTCCAAAGATATCATTTGCATAAAGATTGGCAGATTTCGTGTCTTATCTGTGCCTTCCATGATGACAAGCTTATGTATTCCATTCTCAAAATCGACCATGGAACACTACAGAATAGAGAAAGAATTTAGACATGCACACAAGCACACTAACTACACGACTATCCGGGTGGCCAGAATCTGGTACAGTGAGAACACCAAATGCTGGCAAGAATGTGGAGCAACAGAAAGTCCCAGTCATTGTGGTAGGAATGCAAAATGGTACAGCCAATCTGGACGACAGTTTGGCAGCTCCTTACAAAACGGAGCATACTCGTACCATATGAGTATTGCCCAAAAGAGTTGAACACTTGTGTCCACACAAAACCCACACACAGATATTTATAGTAGCTTTATGAGTAATTGTGAAAACAGTAGCGACATAAATGTCTTTCGGTAAGGGAATGAATAAACTGTTGGAATCCGATATTGAGATATGTTCAGTGCCAAAAAGAAGTGGCTACGATGGCATGAAAAGACACGGGAGGTCCTTAAATGTATATTACTATGTGAAAACAGGCAATCTGAAGAGCTTATATATGAATGATTCAAAGGCAAAATTATAGAGATGGTCCAAAGACCAGTGGCTTCCAAAGGCTGTAGGGGTGATGGGAATAGGCACACCGCAGAGGAGTTTTAGGACAGGGAAAAATGTGTGTATGATACTACAAAGATAGATACATGCCATCATACCATTGACCAAACCCATGGAATGCACAACACCAAGCGTGAACCACAATGTAAACCATGGTTCATCAATGATTACAAATGTACCAGTCTGGTGGGGTGTTGATAATACAGAGCTATGCAATGTGGGACAGGTGCTTACTGGGAAATCGCTGTACCTTTCTCTTTATTTTTCTGTGCACCTAAAAGTGCTCTGAAAAATGAAGTCTTAAAAACACACACCATATGAACAATGAAATCTAAACAACAAAATAGAGAAAGTCCTGGGGGAAACTGAAGACTGCGTGGCGTAGGTATTGTGTTTGGGGTAGGGTGTGGGAGCAGGTAGTTGGGAGGGGCAGTAGGCTGTAAGGTGCAGATCACAGGATGGTATGAGGGAAGATTTAAACTCCTGTCCCTACTTCACTGCACAAATCTGAAGCCCACAGAACACACATGCCAGGAGAACTGGGACAGTACCCGCACAGAAAGAATGACAGGAGGTTTTAAGCACTTGTCTCCAGAGACAGCTAAGAAATACATGAATCCATCTGAGAGGGTGTGGACTGGCCTTTCAAAATTATTATTTTAATAAAATATGAAGAATAGACTAGAAGTAGATGGGTGAGGTCAGAGAGGTTTGTGCAATTAAGTGTAGTTATTCTTCAAATAACTTCTATAGTACATTATGGAGATATATCTATCTATCTATCTATCTATCTATATATATATATACACACACACACATACATACATACATACATACATACACATGTGTGTGTGAGTGTATATATATGTGTATATATATACACACACAGAAACACACATACACACATACATACATACATACATACATACATACATAACACACATATGTATCAGTGTAGGTACGACAGGTAGAGATGTAAAATCTGTTGCTTACTATGAATGAGGATGAAAAGGGAAACTCCTGCACTTAACAAGAAAAGGCCAGACAGCACAAAGCCTCATGATCTCCTGAATTCCTTGCTGCGGCTCAGTGTCATCAGTGAAAAGTAAACCTTTAAAATACACTGTTTCCAAAGTCTTAGTCAGACTCATAAAGAGAAGATATGAGAAGGGAGGTTTCTCCTCTGACCGTCCCCACGGTAACAGGCGCTGCAGCTGCCCCTGTGGCATTTGACCTGGGAATGCAGCATTCTCCTCCAGGGTTGAGAGGACCCTCAGAGTGAGGACTGAGGGGTCTGCCCGCCCCAGAGAGAGGGCTTTGCAGAATCCAACTCTAGGCACTACTGGCAGCTCTGAGACCCCCGGTCCAGCTGTCAGGCTGAGAACCTCAAGCACACCTCCTCCGCGAACGCGGGAAGTCAGGGCCTTGGTGTGAGGGGCACAGACTGAGGACCACTGAGGTTGCGGGTCCAGGCTCTGCCGGGTCAAGCGCGAGCCCAGGGGAGGACTGCAGGAACACCCGGAACCAAGTGTTCGTCGCTCCTGACAGGCCGGGGGACCCCGGAAGAGCAGTCCGGACGTGACGTCCACTGACTTCCGTCCAGGAAGTGTGAGAGAGGTGAGGACGCGTCTGGGAGGACGACTTCAGGTCAAGGGCAAAGGAGCCCCGTCTGGCAGAGATTCAAGGTACGACCCTGAGGGAAGACTGAGGGCCCCCAGAATCCAGGTTGCCCCCACTATCAGCACGGAGAGTCCCTGGGGCTGGGCTTTCGGGCGGAAACGTACCTACCCCACCGAACCCCGCCCTCCATAGAGACTCCCGGAGTCAAGGACATCTGAGAGGTAGCAACTGCAGGTCAGCAGGGGGAGGGCCCAGGACCTGCCTGAGACAAGGTGAGGACCCCAAGTGAGGCTGAGAGTCCCTGCACGCCAGAACAGCGGCACGTCTAGCAGGGCTTCCGGGGGGTGGGTTGGGAGGGGTCATGAGCACACATGGCGGTTCCTGACTTCTGCATCGGGGACTTTGGACAGGGGTGCTTGGAATAAAGAGCAAGGCCTCTGGCGGCAGAGCAGAGGATCCCCAGTCCTGCTGGTGTCAAGGTGAGGACATTGGCGGAGGACTAAGGGATCTTCTACCACAGTCCAGAGGGATGACCCTGAGTGGCATGTCCTGCCCTCCGCACCTGGTGTGTGAGTCTCCGAGGGCTCAGTGTCGGAGCAGGACCTTGGGTCGTAAGAGGGAGGGTCCAGGATTTGCCAGGTGAAGTTGAGGACCTTGAAAGAGAACTGAGAGGTCCCAGCACCCACAACAGAGGGTAGCCTGCAGAAGTCTGCCCCTGCTATGAACCCTGGCAGACCCCAGGGCAGGAGGACCACATGCCTTGTTTTCTGACAGCTACATCCTCTTGGGAGATGTGACAGGACTTAGTGTAAGTAGCAGGGCCTCAGGTTGGCAGAAGGGAGGGCCCAACCCTGCTAGGGTTGAGGATGAGGACACAGAGGGAGGACTGAGTGAGTCCTGGATGACCCATGGTGGCATGAGTTTGAAGCAGTCCTGGATTCCAACTCCATGTCTGGAAAAGACTGGGGACTTGGTAGGAGGAGGAGGTTCTCAAGGGGACAAAGGAGTGGGTCAAAATCCAGCAGGGAGTCAAGGGGAGGAACCTAAGGGAGGAGAAGGGACACTGGCACCAGAGTTCTGAAGGATCAGCATCCAGGTAGGCAGAGGAAGTGGTTCCAAGGTGAGGACTGGGAAGGAAGGAGAGGCCCCCAGCATTCGTTAAAAGGGCCCCTCTGCCCGGCTCCTGCCATCAGCACAGGGAGCCTCATCACAAGGGGGAGCCTTTGGTTGCTTTTCTGCTTCTGCCTGAGGGGTGTCTAACTGAGATGAGGGCATTGGCCTGATTGAGCTGGACATAGGGCAACAAGGGGCGGGCTCTCACACCCTGCCAGTAAACACAGTGTGGGTTTTGAGGCAGGCATGAGGGCCCCACCCACCCAGACAACAACGGACCAGTGGGCTCAGGTCCTAATGACATAGCTGGGTTGTTAGGGGCGCAGTAGAAGATAAGATGTGCCTGAGGTCCACCCACAGATCTCAGTGAGAGGAGGGCCTTGGTCTGACAGGTGCAGCACCTTTCATCTGGGGCCGAGTCAAAGGCCACAGAGGCTTCAAGGTGAGTGCACTGAGGTAAGACTGGGGTTGCACACTATGCAGAAATGCTCCCCACAGTATATACCACAAAACCCTGCTGTCAGCTCTGGGGACCTGGCAGAAAGTCAGAAGGAGATTCCTTCCCCACTTCCTTATTGTGTGTGGGTCTAAGTGACATGGTGCCTTGGCCTCCCCTCTGCATCCTCAGGGCAGCAGAAGGGAAAGGGCCCAGGCCCTCCGTGAGTGACAGGGATAGCCTGGGGTGGACCGAGATTACCACGACCCAGGACCAAGGGGACCCACCGAAACCCACTCTATGCTGCTGGTAGGCCTTGGGAGCCCAGGCATGGGTGTGCGGAAGTGGTTCCCCTCACGTTCGCGGGTCTTCGGGAAGGTGGGGGCCTTGGTCGGAAGGGATGAGTTTCAGTCGTGAATAGAGGAGTCGAGGTTTTGACAGGGTTGGAAGGGTCAGAACATTTATTTAGGGAGAAATGTAGCTACCCACTCTCTGAGAAAGAATGAGACTCCACAGCAACTGGGTATCCCCATCCTCATCCGGGAGGCCCCAGACAGGGGTAACTGGATGTGACGTGCTTTGCCTTTGTGATATGCTTCCCGTGATGTTTTCTCATTAAGGACGGTAACTCAGGGTGAATTCAGGTCAGTAGGGGGTCAGTCCAGGACCAAGCAGGAATAGAGACAAGTCTCTGCTGGACAACAATATAAAGGGATTCTGTGCCCCAGAAAAGATGGGCCAGCATGCTTTTGGTCCTGGGTGACCTTGGGGCCGTGGAGTGGGGAGCAGTTGTGGCTTCATCTCATTTTGTCTCAGAGCTCACAGGACGGCGAGGACCTTGGTCTGTGAGGACGACGACAGCATCCCCGGAAGCCACATCTGGTCCACAGAGAGAGGAGGCCCAGATCCTGCTAACAATCAAGGTGATGATCCTGAGGTTGAGTGAGTTCACCCCAGGACAAAGAGGGGCCCTAGAGAAATCTGCCTTGCTTTGACGGTCAGCCCCGGAAACCCTGGGCAGTGCTGTCAAGCCGAGCATTTCCTCAGTCCCAGATCGGTGTTCTCAGGAGGGGAGGGCCCTGGTCGAAGGCCTGGATTCCCGTGAGCATGTGCAGGATCTCAGGCCCTGGCAGGAATTAAGGTGAGACTGAGGGGAACTAGAACACTTCGGAGCCAAGGTCTGGCCTGCCAGCTCTGTCAGCTGTGGGGAAACTGGGAACAGTGCATGGATTGGCTCTGCTCATTTCCTCTTCCGGTGTCTAATGGAGAGGAGGCCTTGTTCTAAATAGAGTGGGCTCAGAGAATGGAGGGGGTCAAGGGCCGTGCTGGGAACGTGTCCAGGATAAATGGATGGAACCCTTCAGTGAGCCTCATAGACCCCTGGGGTGCTCTGGGCTTGTGCAGTCAGATGGGAGGCCCCACACTTCCTTCCGTTCAGTCTCAGGGGTATGTGTACCACTTCTCAATGTTTTGCCTAAGGCCAGCAGGGGACAGGAGGCCAAGCTCTGGTGGGGGAATCATGGGCCCCCGGAATGAGCAAGGAGAGGACCACCTTCCCGGAAGAGAGGGTATTTCCCAGAGAAAGGAACCCTCTCCTGACAACACTGGGGCCCCAGGCTTCGCTGGACATCTGCACATTAATGTCCCTGTTTGTTTTGTCTTGCAGGGGCTTCTGGATCCAGTAGGTGCAGGCCTTGGTCTGAGGTACGTGTCCTCATGTCGCAGAGCAGCGGCAGGCCCGGCAGTGCAAGGAATTAAGGAGAGCTGCCCGCCTTGAATGTGTACCCAGTTGGTTCCCCACCCCCGAGAAAGGAGACCCCACAGTGCCCAAATATTCCCAAAACCGTCAGCCCATGAGCATGGATTGTGCCAGCTGCACCCTGAAGAGCCATGTCACTTGTTGCTTCAGGTTCTTAGAGGCCAGGACACCCAACCAGGAGACCAGTGTGAGGCCAGAGAGCACCCTAAAGAGAGACCTGTAAGTCGCCTTTCCCAGAGCCACCTGAGGTGCATTTCTGAGGTGAAGTTGCTGACGCTCTCTTTCTCCCCCAGGCGTGGGTCCCCACCAAACACCGTCCGCCCACACTCCTGTCGCGGTCTCATCAAGTGTCACCATGTCTCTCAGTCAGATGATGAGCTCTCCAAGCATGGGAAGATGATGTGGATCAAGAGAGAGCCAGGGCTCCTGCTGGAAAGCAACTGCTTGGGGTTGAGGAGGAGGAGGCTGTATCCCTGTCTTCCTCCTTATCTTCCTATTCCTCTGTCCTGTCAGGCAGCCCAGAGGATGTTTCTGCTGGTGTGGCATCTCGTCCTCCCCAGGGCCCGAGAGTGCCTGTCCTTCCCCACTGCCAGGGAGGCCGTTACCTTGAGCCAAATCAAGAAAGGGAGCCCCAGTAACGAAGATGAGAGGGGAGGAGCACCAGGGAGGACCCTGAAGATGCCGCGTCCTCCCAGAAGGAGGCGCTGCGTTTGAAACATGGTTGACCTGGTGGTGTTCCTTCTCCTAAAGTATCGCACAAAGGAGCCGACCACCAAGTCAGAAATGCTGAGTCGCGTCATCAAGGAGCACCAGAAGCACTTCGCTGAGATCTTCAGCCAAGCCTCCCGGTGCCTGAGACTGCTCTTTGGCATTGAGGTGGAAGAAGTCGACCCCAGCAACAACGTTTATGTCCTGGGTACCACTCTGGGCCTCACCTACGATGGTGGGCACTGCGTGCCCAAGACGGCCTCCTGGTCGTGATCCTGTGCTTGATCCTCCTGGAGGGCGACTGTGCCCCTGAGGAGGAAATCTGGAAATCCTTGAATGTCATTGGGCTGTATGATGGCAGGGAGCATTGCATCTACGGGGAGCCCAGGGAGCTCATCACCAGGGTTTGGGTGCGGGAACAGTATGTGGTGTACCGGCAGGTCGCCAACAGCGATCCTGCTCGCTACGAGTTCCTGTGGGGTCCCAGGGCCCACGCTGAAACCAGCAAGCTGAAGGTCCTGGAGTATTTGCTCAATCTCAAAAGTAAGAATCCTCTGTCTTCAGGGCTCAGAGATGAGGAAGAAGAGGCCTGAGCCCAACATGCCTACAGGCACATTTCAGGCCCGTCTGCAACATCTTCTCTTGCTGGGCGTGAAGCGAGGCCTATTTGTTCACTCTATGTTTGAGGCGATAGCCGCAGGGTCAGGGGAAATCAGGGAAACAAGTTGTAGTGTTATCTCTGGCTCCCATGATGATTTAGAAATTCATGTTTCCCACCTTTAAGAAATTTGCAAATGTCATTCCTTTCAGTACAAGGTTTAAAATCAGTAGCCTCTAAGTTTGTGCGTGACATTGACCATACGCGTATTTGTACTAAGCTGTTCAAGGGTGAGAGTTTTGCTATTGTGTAACACAAATTGGGACACCTTCCATCCGAGTTTGTGATCCTGAACTAGATCACGTGGCACTGGAACAGGATTTCCATAGAAATGTGAAAAAACTCACTAGGAAATCCAAAGTGGTCAAGAAGTACAGAAATAAAAGTAAAACCTTGTTAATTCCTGCATCTTACCTTTTCTCGTCTGTCATTTATGAAAGATTTGCATATAGCTGGATTTGCTTGGTTCATTCGAGAAAGTGGGAGGCATCTCGTGAGAATAAAGAAGACGCCGGCTCAGAGATTCACTTATTCCCCACACGTTCACTGAGCCCCTGTCCTCTGGAAGGCCCTGTGCTAGTGGTGAGGAGACAAGGTTAAGCAGGAGAGACACACGCGTAGAACGATCGTGTAGGGACTGCAGTGATATAAGGAAGGTGCTGAGGTGTCCCCTAAGTCCTCTAGAAGAAGTCAAAGAAGGGGAGGTGAGGTGGGCCTCCAGGGGAGAGCACTCCAGTGTAAACGGGCCACGCCAGGGCAGTTTGGGGCTTTTGGGATACTGTGCTTTTCTCATGGGGGCTTGTTTATAATGATACTGGGAGGTGGCATCTGCCAGACGGGGCAGATGGTGTGTCTAGGTTTTGAGAGGAGTGTCTGAAATGGAGTTGCTCTGAGAAGTGCCTTTGGATCATGGAGATATGTCCACCTGTAACAGGGCACTAGCATCCTGCAGTTTTCTCCCAGCACGTTTGACCACCGAGAACAAGTGTTTTATCCCCATCATCTGCAGGATTTCCTGAGAAATCAGGGTCCCTGTCCTTGAGGGAATGAGTCACTGGACAGGCACTCTTCCCTGAGTGGCTGGCGCATTGGGACTCAGGCATGGTCGTGCTCCCCTGAAAAGCCCCCATTCCACAGCGGGGTTTCGAGCTTGCCCTGAACCCCAGCCTCCATGGAAAGGAGCTGACCTTCTGCCTGATTCTCGCTTGCCCTCCTGTGTGGAAAACATCCCTGGCAGCTGTCCTGGGACCTCTGGGTGCAAGTAATTGGTCCTGGATCTCCCCCATCCTTGGTCGCTGAGCCGCGGGTGGGCATAGGAATCGGGCTGGGTGGTGGCAGGATGCAGGGTGCGATGCCAAGGAATGTCCACAAGGCTGAATCAGAGGCAAAGCCATGTTTGTCCTGCACCGAGACAGCCGTTCTGTCCAAAAGGGCCCCGCAGACCCCCACCCCGTGTGGAGCATGAGAGTCGCCGGCCCGGAGGCACTGTGCTGGAACTGCTGGCCAGCCCTGTGCCTGACATCTAGCCTGCCTAGCAGCTTGAGCCACAGGACAACGTGGGGCCATCCAGCCAGCTGGGAGGGAAGGGACCAGACTGGGCAGGTAAATGGAAGCATTAGGCCCATGCCAGAAACTAGAGCAGCCTTCTGAGACCCACACCTGCATTCCCCACAGCCTAGTAGATCCTTCTCTACCCACACACAGTCTTGGTGAAAGACCTCTTCTTCTCCAGGGACCTGGTCTTCAGCTCAGGACACAAGGGGACCTGATGGCACTGGCAGAGGCCACAGGGGAGGGTCAGGTCAAGTGTCAGACACTCGCTGACCTAGTTGTGTGGCTTCATGCAGTCTGTGAATCATGGGGCCTGAGGCGTCAGGCATTAGGTCACCAAAGAAGACAGATAGCTGGAATCCCCTCATTGTGGGGGAGACGCCCAGTCCGGTGCGGGGCCAGGGCGCCGCACCGTATGCAGCTCTGTTTGGCGGAGAGTCCGCTGCTCCAAAGCCCAGCAAATCACGTGAACTCTCCGTGCCTCGATTACTTAACCTGCAACATGTGCCCAGTAACACTTCAGTTCCGGAGAGTTGACGAGTGTATACGGGACGTGACCTGTGTGCAAAATGCGTGTCCCAATTGAGTGGTGAGTAGGCATGGCTAGTGCTACTGTGTGTCTGAGACTTGCCTTCCCCAGAGGGTGACGATTCTGAAGCAGTGTACGCATTCAGATCCCACTGTCCACTGACTGATGCGGTTTATCTTTCCTGCTGCTAAATGTTATAGAGGATGGTCCGTCTCACGCGGCAGGATTGCACAACATGTTATAAGTTGTTGTAACTTTTGGCACCGGGCGGGCAGAATGCATTGGGCTGTGGGAGTTGGCCCTGGGGGAGGCGCCCAGACCTCCTCAAGTCCCGTCACTCGCTTGGAACCCACACTTCAAACTCTGCAGGGAACTGTTGCCCCAGTGGTGTACTGAATACCTAGGGAAACACCCTGCACCGCGCCTGGCCTTGGGCCTCCCGGGGGCATGTTTCCTGGGAAGCTGGGGCCACATTCTGAATTCTCCCCTGCATGGCTTGGAATTGGAGTTTCTACCCTCCACGTGGTTATTTTGGAGCCATCCTTGCTCACACAACCTCTTTCAAGGTGTGAAACACCTCGAGTGATGCATCGCCAAGCCCAAACCTCTTTTTACCTATAATATTTCAATTACCTCTTTTGCATTTCCTCCAGAGAGCAGCCAGAAGAGGGATTCTGTCCCCAAGGAGGTGATTTTGCATGCATATTGAGTAGGAAGCTGCTCCTGGATGTTTGCGTAAGGCCCGGAAATGTTTGGCAGCCCGGCTTTGTCTTTTTCCAGAGCGACCCTAGTGATCCCCAGGCCTTGTGATGTCACTCAATGACGTCCTTTGACAGCCAGGCACAGCATCAGGGCTTCAATGACCCGGAAGAATCTGGTAGGCACAGGGGAGTGTGAGCGCCCACAGATAACGTCTGTAGCTACCAGAACCTTCTAAAGGAAAGATCATAGGGTGGGAATAAATGTTTCCCTGAAGGATCTCGGAGGGTCTGACTTTTGCCCTCTTTTCATGAGTGCTCCGTGAGCAAAACCGTGTCCCCTGAGCACCAACTGTGTGCCAGGCTGCATGGATGCCGGTAGGTGACAGATGGCTCCTGGGCCTCCTGAGCTGAGTCCTCAGGTCGCAGTGGCCTGAGGAGATTGACCACCTGCCCAACTGCAAGTAGGCCCAGGGAGGGCGGAGCTGTGAGTCCATGAGCCTGTCGCCATGTGGTCTTCCTGGCCAAGCCCTGGCATTGGGGTGCTCCTTCCCTCTGGGTGATGCCAAAACGCCTTCTGCAGATGAACGACCCATCACTTTTCTGTTCTGACAAGACAACTTGGGAGACCTACAGTGCTGGGCTCCGGTTGGAGGCAGGCCCACCGTAGGGGCTGCCGTCTTTGCCTTGAGATGAAATGGGAGGCTGAATTAAACCTCGGCCTGGGTTGGGAGAGGACGTTCAGAGTATGGAGGCGTTAATGAGGAAGGTAATGCCTGATTTGTGGAGGAATCACCTTTGGAGGTTTAGGGTGAGCAAAGAGCTGAAGATAAGTCAGGAAGCTTTTGCTTCAAGCTACCTCATTCTGTGTGCTTGTCTTTGCTTTATATTCTGCTTTATTTAAACATACCCATCATCCTGCAAAGGCCTCATGTGTCCCTTTAATGTAATAAATTTCACTGGACTCTATGTTGAACAGTTTTGTAGTTACAGAAAATTTGACATTCTTGTATAGAGCTTCCTCACGTACCCCACACCCAGTTGGCCCTATTATTACCAGCTAACGTTAGTATGCTGCATGTGTTAGAACTGATGGGCTAATATGGAAGAATTATAAACTAAAGTACATGCTGTATTCAGATTTCCTATTTCCTTTTGAAACCTGATGTCTTTTATTCCCCATTTTCCTGTTCCAGCATCCCTCCAGCATCCCACATTACATGGAGATGCCACGTCTTCTTATAAACCTCTTGGCTGTGAGAGTTTCTCAGACACTCTTTGTGTTCGATGACCTTGACCACTTCAGAAGTACTGGTCAGGTGCCTTAGGGTGTCCGTGGACTGAGGTTTGTCTGATGAGTTTCCTTGAGCTTCATCTCTATAAGACACTACAAGAGGAAGTGAGGGGAGCCATCCGCCCACCCGCTTGGCAGGCCAGGGCTCCATGAGTCCTGGTGTGGGGCACCCTCTCAGACATCACTGTGATACCTTCCTGGGCCTGGGAACCCGCACCAGTTGACCTGGGTCGAGACCCTCAAATCAAGGCCCTCCCCTCTTTGAGACCCCCCTTCTGAAAATGAGAAAGGGTTCAACCTGACAGCTCTAGGTTTTTCCAGGGCTGACAGTGGAGGGAGACTGGGATTCTGTGGGGCCCCCTATAGTTCTCCAGATTGGGTTACACTCAGATGCAGGGGACTTCCCTCAGCTGCTGCCCCTCTGGGCTCCTTACCAGTCTCAATGGCTTGGATCTTTAGGGAAAAGTGAAAGCTGCCACCAAATGTCTTGGCTTTGACACTCATTCTGGCCCTGCCGGTTCCCGGGTTGTACAAAGGAATATGTTTTAAGAGAATCGGTCAGAACTCGGGGCTCCCTTGCATGATTCCCCCTTCTTTGTTCTGATCAAACTCCCAAAACATTTTAGCAGTGCCCAGGGAGCGTTGTGGGAGGGTGGGAGTGGGCATCGAATGATCGCCGAGGGCAACCTGACAGGGATGGCCTTGTTCACCATGAAGGGGACATCAGACTTGTA
Source organism: Eonycteris spelaea (assembly GCA_003508835.1). Classification (NCBI taxonomy): domain Eukaryota; kingdom Metazoa; phylum Chordata; class Mammalia; order Chiroptera; family Pteropodidae; genus Eonycteris; species Eonycteris spelaea. The sequence goes on from PUFA01001139.1 coordinate 32,417, forward strand.
AACTGCATCCGTGTGTCCCGGCAAGTGACTCTTACTCTGTTGTAAAAGTGTCCCTTGGCTCCAGAAGCCGTGTGTTACACATGTCACACAGCAGCTACATCATGACCAAAGGAAAGATCTGAAATATAGCTCTGATGGAAAAGTGTTGAGTAGCGTTGTTTGTTTTGTGGGCAACCTTTTATTTGGGTCACTGCATAGCAAAGTTAGTAGTGGTGGTTCACTGGCGGGTGATGGGCTTTCTCCCAGGTGTTGACCGGAATGGTGTGGGATCTGAGCCACACTGCTGTAGTCGTACACCCCTTGGCAGAGGGGGTGGCTCTAGTTTTGGGTGGGCCTCTCTGAAGTCCCCTGGAACTTGAGCTAGAGACGCTAGGCTGCTGATCAGGAACTTCGTGGCCTCAGAGGAAAGACACTCCTGTGACAAGATACATGGATAATGTAAGGTGATTCCCCAAGGTCAGGAGCCGGGCTGTTCTGCCTCCTGACCAGCAGGTAAGGCTCAGGAGACAGGTGTTTCTGGGCTCACCTTAGGACTCCCTAGCCAGACCCTTGGCTGTGCAAGTGACATTGCTGCCACTTGAGATTGCAGAGGATAACAGGCACCAAAGCCTGTGTCGGGCTGGGATTTCCAGCCTCCTCGGGGTCATCTGATGAGGTGTGTGCAGCACGGAAACAAGGAACACAGACTCACAGTTCTCATTGGATTGTTTATTTGCTCCCATTCAACCTTGCTTTTTATTAAAGCTGAAAATACTTTCATGGTTACAAAGTGGTGACTGTTATCTATTATGAGCAGCCTGGGAGCTTAGGGACCTGCATTGTCCTTGAGATGCTCACGGAGTGCACACTTGTAGTCCTCCTCCTCCCCCTCAGGTGCATTAGGTGGGGCCGTGGCTGAAAGGGCAGCCATCGGAATGGAGTAACGGGTGTTGTACAGATACATCACCGAATTGATATCTGGCGGCCCTGTGGGCTCTTCCCCTGCGCCCTCCCTTGCGGCAGTAGCCGTGGGCGCAAGGCTGACATTCCCGGATGTGCCCTCCCCACTAGGGCCCGCTAGCTCACGAGGGAAATGTTCTTCCCTGGCACGTCTGGACATGTTGTCAGAAGACACGTAACTAGGCAACATGAATGACCGGGTGCCTCGGGATCCCTGAACTTTTGGGTCTGTCTTCTGGGCCCTTGTGTCGCCTTCTTTGCTGCGCTGCTTGAGCTGGATTCGTAGCGAGCGTCTTGTAGGGGCCGCCGCTTGCTTCTTTTTCTTTGGAGTTGAGCTGGTCTGTGGCCAAGCGGTGATCATCAGGTGGCCCTTTCTCTTGATGTTATCGATGAGCTGAGGTTTATTCCTCTGAAAGTTGGCATTACGATAGATCTGAAAGAAAATTCATCATTTTAGTCATTCTGGGAAAAAAAATGCATCTATTTGACATTAAGTGGTCTCTGAGTCTTTAGCCACCCTGCAGGTTACCTCAAAGGGAATTACAGTTCCCTGCGAATGTCTGTACTTTCTCATCTTTAATAAATATTGTCTCATGTGAAGAAGAGTTATCCTTGGAAATGAAACCCTTTCCATTTATCATTCTTGGTTAACTAGGAATCTGTTCAATAACACACAATATGGGAAATGGGGGGGGGCGCTTTCTACTTTACCATTATCCTGTTTTTCCCTGAACGGTAAACTGAGGGGCCTCTGCGGCGTATTTTGCTGAATCCGTGGAGATTCATCAGGCGGATGAAAGTCTTCAAACTGTCGGTTTCGAAGATTTGGTCAGCACCCCTCCGGCAAAGAACCTCCGACTGGAAAAGATCTTCCTTGATGATCACGGAGTCTCCGGCATTGTTCCAGCTCACAGATGTGAAGGCATCTTCATCCACTATCATCCACAGCTTTCTTGGGAAGGGGAGCCCGAGAAAGGGGCTGTTCCCTTCCACATTGGCGGGGCCTCCATTTGGGTTTTGTGGTTGTGAGTTCTCATGGAGGCCTGGATCTGGGCTCACGGCTGGATCTTGGGGCCCGTCTAGGTCTGGGCTCATGGCTGGATCAGGGCTCATGGCTGGATATGGGTTCGTGGCTGGAACTGGACTTGCGGCTCTGTCTTGGCCCCCGGCTGGAACTGGACTGGCAGCTGGAACTGGACTTGCCGCTAGAATTGGGCTCATGGCTGGATAAGGGCTCGTGGCTGGAATTGGACTTCTGGGTGGATCTTGGCTCACGACTTGATATGGCCTTGCAGCTGGAAGTGGGCTCACCACTGGAACAGGGCTTGAGGCTGGATCTTGGTTCATGGCCGGATCTGGGGTCATGGCTGGATCTTGGCTCAGAACTGGCCCCAAGCTTGTGGTTGGATCTTGGCTCGTGGCCAGATCTGGGCTCACGGCTTGGTCTTGGGGGGTCTCCAAGACCTCCCTTGACTCCACATTTGCACCAGGGGATAACTCCGATGGATCCCCTGTTGCTGGCAATCCAGCCCCCAATGGGGCCAGCTTGGCTTCGTCTACCTCGTCTACCATGTCAGTGTCCTGACTAGCTATGGGTGGAGCTAGTCTAGACCAGGAGCATTGCTACCTGCGACCCTATCCCTGAGGGCTCAGGTCACAAATGCCTTCGGTCACAGCAGGGATACCCAATAAATACTGTCCACAGAATTCTAGAGTCTCGGTCGTGGGGCAACCGGCCGCTTGAGTCATCTTTCCCTTTATTGGTCACGTGATGTCACAAAGGACGCTCACAGGTGCTCTGGAGAGGGGGCCCTGGCCAACTGTGGGGGAGGGCATAGGTATAAGGCCCCCAGCTGTTCTCTTTTCAGAAAGTACTGAAAAATCAGTGTTTGGGTTCCCAGAAAAGGTTCCTGTCTGCTGCCAGGCACATCCTTTCATTTTGCTAGGCACTGGATAGGTTGAGAAGCCATGATGCTATCAGCACTTCCGCCCCTAGAGATGGGGGAGGCCTGTTGCTGGCCTCTCTGATTAATCAAGGGCCGGGCCCTCGTTACTCCTAGCATGGCTACCACCAAGACTGCCTGGGACAGATGGGCCCCTGGGGAACTGTACCTCTCAAAACATGGTGGTTGCCCGGGTCTCACTTGGGAAACTCCTCTTCTCCCCCACCCCCATTCCAGCATTGGTCTCTTCCAGCTGCTCCTGATGCTTTGTTGGTCTTGCTCAAATGGGCCCAAAGAAAGAGTTCTGTTTTTTTGCCCTCACCTGACCAGGGTGGGCCTGTGCTCCAGCAGGTGAGAGCACTCCTCTGATTCTTCATTCTCAGTGTCACACAAAGCACCTCAGTCACAGCGTTACCCATGGCTCCAGTATCCGCGTGCATGGCCACACCCTCCGCCATGCTGGAGACTGCCCACTGGAGCTCTGTTTCCCCACAATCTATTCCCGTCCAGGACACAGCAGGATTGGCTTTGGTTCAGTTTCTTGCCCATAGGATAACTTCTCATTACCCAAGATGGGCTCCCTTTGGGGCACCTGCATTTGCCCTTCTCAAGTCACCTCCCCAGACCTTCGGGTTCAGCCCTATTCAGGCCTCCTCTGCACCCTATTTCCTTTCTTCATTGACTTACTTTGGCGTTTGTTCACCGAGATTTCTGGCCTCCCACATATAAATTGGATGTCCTTTGGGATTTCCCCCTTTTAATGACTAATTGTGGGGATGGCATATATTCAGTTCCTGTTGAAACAGAACTTCACTGATCCACTCTCAGGCCAGCGCTGCTCTTCTTGCCCAAGCCCACCTTCACCCCCCACACGAAAGTCCCGCTCCTGCCGTTGCCTCAATGGTGGGTACATTGAGTGGTTTTGTTTGGGTTAAACACTTGCCAAGGGGCTGCCTTTACACAGAGGCACTCCCAAGGAAAATCCCTACCTGTTTTGCGAGCGTGACTGAAAGAGGCCAATATGAATCATCATCAACGTGCATTTGAACATAGCTGAGGATCCAAGTGCGGGATGGTCCAAAACCCAAATTCAAGTCACCTTTACCATGGCAGGGAGGCTACGACGGGCTTTGGTGATCCTTGTTCTCTAGCCCTTGTGGACAACTTTGTTCTCAATACTCACTCTGTATAGGGAGGCACAGGGGTAGCATGGAAAGGCCCTGCCTACATGAGTCCTTAGTCCTTGTCCCAGCTCTGCCCCTATGTGGGGTCATTTGCCCTCTGTAGGGGTCAATCCTGTGTTTCTAAAAGGGGAAAGTGAAGGCGTTTGGGAAGGATCCTCCCAAGATGCCTTCCAGTCTAGGACTGCATCCGTAACGGAGCCCTCAGGTCTAGGTTCAGGCATGTGCTTCTAAACAGGTTTAGGAAGCATTCATTCAAGAAGTCAATTGATCTTGGGGGGACATCCCCTACAGGCTAAGAAATGAAGGGAAGGCCATCGATGGCTTCACGGAGGGGCCTCCTTGAGTCTGGTTAAACAGCCAGTTCCTTTCAATTACATACCAAAGCATTATTTCTTGAGTGAGTTCTTGAAAGGACACAATAAGGTTTCCCTGCAGCCTTTTCTGGCTCATGGCCACAGTTCTTCGAAGGGATTTGTGCATTTGGTGGGAGGGAAGTGGGGGAGAAACAATGACTCCGGAAACCACGGTCTGGCATTCCATGGAGAACAGGTCGTTCTTTGATATGATTTAGGCACTCATGTTGCAAGCCTTGTGTAGGATCATGACCTAATATTCTTCGTTTTAGGAGTCACCGAATGTCCACTGGGGTGGAGAATCTAGGGCAGCAGGCTCACCTTGTCCTCTGACGATGAGATATGCATGCTGCTGACCCCAGCCAAGTTGAAGTAAGGCATTATGGAAACGGCCTCCCTCAGCTAAGCCTGCTCAGTCCCAGAATGTCAACCAGAACTGCGGCCGCCAGTCAGAAGTCTTTATTAGGTACTCACCACACTTAAGACTTTTGTGGGGAAATAATTGGTTTGCTCTTTAGAAGTCCAAAGGCCAAAATATGACCCGTATCTGTAGCCATTTTATGAACCAGGTCCCCGAGTGAGGTGACTCTATCAGAGTGCAGCTAATGGGGCTACCAGGACAGCCCCACCCCCACAAAGGAAAATGATGTCAGTCTAGACTTGACTGTGGCTTCTGCACAGCCTTGAGCCATGGAGAGTGCCGAGCGCTGGGCCGTGGACTCATGGCCCGGGCATGAACATGTGGCAAGCCTGGCTGTGTGGCCTGGCCTGCCACCACCCCCTCCTTATGGACCACTCTTGCCTCTGGGTTCCAGCGGGGCTAGCCTCCCTGCTGGTTTCCCTTGGTCCCGAGCACCAGCTGTGCCCCTGCAGATGGTTAATCTGGCACCTGAGGGTCTTTCCCAGCCCTGGCTTGGAATGTGCATCAAGTGGAACGACACCAGTCCTTGGCTGTCCAAGGCCTGGCTCTCCCAGCCTGGGGTCCCCTGCACCCATCTTACCCAGTCACTTTCACGCACCATCGCTAGGAGCCAGCTCCAGCAAGGCTCCCCTGGGCCCCTTAGCACTACTCTCTGACACACCGTGACCCCTGTTGCAGATGGTCCTCATGCTTCCCCTCATGTGACATCGCTCCTCTTTCTCCAGAGGTCTCTCGTGGTGCCGTGGTCCTGCTCCAAGGCCACCTCTTCGGTAAGGCCTTCCTCACAGCCAAGGTCCCCTTCATGACTCCCTCCCTGGACTCTGATTTCCAGTTCAGGTGGGGGTGCTCCTGCTCCCCTCTGAGGTTAGACACATCCATCTCCCCCTCCCACTAGGAAGGAGGTCCTTGAGGACTCAGAGCGCACCACGTGAGCCTGGTCCCTTATATATTTTGGAAAGAAGAAAGCTCTGTGTCACCGGGAGCTCGGTGGATTTAAGTGTCCTTGGTAACAGCTCTGCATTTTAGCAGGGACAACAGGAGCAGCGATGGAGGGTGCTTGCCTCACTGGGCCGTGCTGAGTGCTCTGAGGGTCTGTGCCGTGGATTCTCCCCCACATTCCCTGGGCAGGTGTCAGGAAGAGACCAGCCTAGGCCATGGAGTGGGGCGCGGCAGGCCCAGGCCCAGGTTCCACCCTGAGAAAGTAGTGAAGCTGAACTGGGTCCACTGCGCACCCTGGCGCCCACAGCCTCACCTCCGGAGGGAGCTTTCGCTCTTCCATGAAGCTACTTGCTCACTACGGGGACAAGTGGCTTTCCTATTGGTGATGTCTCATTTTGTGGTTGTCCACAGCTAAAGGGACTCTTGGAAACCCATCCCTGGGGCCAAGAATGGCCGCACGGGGGCCGTTGGGTGAAATGGGCCTTTCGACAAGAGCCACGTGCAGTCGGTGTTAACAGCCCGCTCCCCTCTCTCACTGTGGGCCGGGGACCTGGGATCCAGCAATTTCCACCAGTGGTACTTTTCCACAGTATTGGCAAAGCCTCCACGAGGGGCATCGCCCAGTGGGAGATGGTGGTGCAGTCGGCCTCAATCATTCTCTCTCTGTTGTACAGCCTTCGAGCATTGGAAGGAGAACAAGGCTCCAGATGATTATTGCCTCTTGGACCTCTGGAGAAAGGAAGACCCCTTGAGAAAGAGAGGTGCTCTCTGGCTGCAGATAGATGTTTACCGATGGAAAAAGCATGAATTCAGGCCGTGTTGTACAAATGAGCCAACGCCGACTTCTGTGTATCGGCCCCTAGATTTGATATGTTTTCACAGCAGGCTGAGTCCTGTTGGCTCAAGACCCTGCCAGCCCGCAACTCATTTTTACATATCCGATGATTTCAAACATAGGTGAAATGAGCAGATTTCGGCCATTTAGAGCCTGCCTGCTTTGTGTACCCCACCAAACCTCACCCTAGCTCTGTCAAGAGTAGATAAGATAGAGCCTTGTGATTTTAAGAACCCGAGCTGCTGAGTGATGTCACTCAGACATGTGAGCCCCCTCTCTGATGCCATTCTTCCAGCCACTTCCTTGCCTTCCTCCCTTAGTCGACCGGGCTGCCATAAAAGAAAAGAGAGAGAGAGAGAGAGAGAGAGAAAAAAACAGACTGGTAGCTTATCAACAACTGAAATTAATTTCTCACTGTTCTGGAGGTAGAAATCCAAGATCAAGGCACCAGCGTGGTGCAGCGAGGACCCGCTTCCTGATTCATGGCAGTCCCTTCTTGCTGTGCCCTCACCTGGTGGAAGGGTCTGGGATCTCTCTGGAGCCTCTTTCATAAGGTGCTACTCTCATCCCTGAGGGATCCACTCTCGTGGTTCAAGCACCTCCCAAAGCCCCAAGACCTAATGCTCTCATATTTGGGGGTCAGGACATCAACATGCCTTTGAGGGGTGCACTGACATTCAGACCATAGCTCTCTTCTGGATATTGCCTTCCTGACCCAGTAGCCTGTGGAGGGTCTCCCACTGTGAGGGAATCCCCTCTACCACAGCCCTGCTCAGGCCCCACCCAGTAAAGCTTGTGTACTGCTGCCTCTCTGGGCCATATCTTCTTTCCAGATCAGCCCAATGTTCCTGGTACCCAACAGTTTGCCAATGAGTTTTTGTGTAATCACAAAGCTGCCTCTTCGAGGCAAATGGTTCTCCAACCCTAGGTTCCTGCTCTCAGGGTTCAATTGGAAGGGACTCTAAGGCTAACAAGCAGAGCGGCCACTGACTTTTTAGACCTCAAACTCACAAATTCTGATTGGCTAGCTTTCACTCTCAGCTACTACCCCAACCTGACCGCTAGAGGCTGCCTCAGCCTCAGCACAACCTATGCAGAACAGAATGCAGCGAAGCTCAATGAACAGGTCGCAGCTTCTTGGCCTCTTGCAGATCTGGGAGACTGCTCGGTGGGGTCCGCAACTGTCTGCACATCCTGAGTGCTGTTCTGCACAGTTTGGGTCCCTTGCTGATGTCGGAGCTGAAGGGCTTGATCTCTGAAGGGGCACAGTGAGTCGGAACTGCTCGTGGGCCCTGCATTTCCAACCAGAGGATAGCACTCCTCACTCACGGTGCCTCTGGAGGCTGCACGTAGGGTAGGGCCCCTCCATGGAGTGGGAGCCCTCTGCGAACCACCCTCCGACCGGTCCGACTCGGACTCCCTCAGGAGGGTCCTCCGCATTGTCTTGTCTGCATTGCCTTGTCGTGCAGGACTAGCCAGGGGAGTTGCAGTTGACAACAAGGACCGATTGCCTATTTGCTCAACTCTCTCCAGGTGTCCCACCAGTGCTCACTGAGCTGTCCCCAGAGGGCCATTGCCCTTTTCTCTACCACTCATGGGAGAAGTGTTCCGGGTGAAAAGGCTTATGGAAACCCACTTTGAAACTTGTGGAAGATTCAGAACTCCATCCTGACTATTTCTTGAACATGACCTTTCTTCCTAGCTCACGTGTTTGACAATTGAAAATGCTTTGGTCCCTCTTGCATACAGCCCTTCTAGAGGAAAGGAACTGGGGTAGAGGAAGGGGTGATGGAAACATTGTAAAATGTGCTCACTGAGTGGGACACGCTGATCTTGTAAGGACCGAGGAAACACCAAGCCTGACGCCTGAGCTGTCATGGGGAGAGCTGTGTGACCTAGTTTTCCAGAACTGCTCCTGGAAGTTTGGCCCTCCTCCCAAGGAACCATTGCCACGCTGCCTTTGCCAGTGCTGGGAAAAGCCAAAGTGACTGCTGAGCCTGGGAGCACACTGACAGTGCTGAGGAGGACACAGTCGGGTGGGCCGAGCTCTGGCACTTTGCACGCAGAACAGCTGCTCAGGTCGTCCCCAGTGGTCATGGACAGCCTAAACCGTTTGGAAGCAGCTCCCTTTGCCACACTCCCTGGCTCCCAGGGGACCCCTTCCTGTCCTCCAGGTAGAGCTGGCACTTACTTCTCCCCACTCTCCTGTGCACTTCCTCCCAGTTGGTCTGACTTGCTGGCCAAGTGGCAGGAGCACAGAGAAGGAACAAAAGGCATCCCACTCACACTTTGTGCCATCGCCATCTCTTTTCAGATTTCTTTCTCTCTGATCATCTGTAGTTGGAATAAAGTTGCCTAATGTAGGTTTTTTATCTGTTTTTAAATCATGCTTGGTGTTCGCTGAGCTTCCTGGATCTGTGCTTTCATGTTCATTTTAATTGGGGAAAATTCTCCACCATCATCATGTCAAATATTTCCCTGTTCCTTCCTCTCTTTCGTCCTTTTCTCGGCTTCCACTTCTGCATATATTACACCATTTGTACTTGTCCCACATTCTTTGATGTGTTATTCCATTTCATCATTTTTTCCCCTTACATTTCAGTATAGAAGGTTCTTTTGACAGTTCTTCACGCTTGCTCATTCTGTCCCCAGCTGTGTGCAGTCTGTTGACGACCCCGTCAAAGGCACTCTTCAATTCTGTTACAGTGGGTTTCTTAATAAAATTTAAAAATACACTTTTAATTGTCAAAAGGATATTTTGCCATCCTAACCTTTTCTAAACTTACAGTTCAGTGATATTCAGTACATTCTTATTGTTGCACAACCATCACTACCATTCATCTCCAGATTTCTTTTCGTCTTGCAAAACCGAAACTCTGTCCCTATTAAACTCTATCCTCACTGACCCTTCTCCACAAGCCCTGACACCTACCATTCTACTTTTTTCTCTCTTAATTTAACTCCTTTAAGTATCTACTATAACAGGACTCATACAGCATTTGTCTTTTTGTGTCTGGTTTCTTATCCTTAGCATAATGTCCTCAAGGCTCATCTGTGTTGTAGCATATATCAGAATTTATTTCCTTTTACGGCTGAATATATTCCATTTTATAGCATTTAGATGATCCATTCATCTGTTGATGTACACTCGGTCGGCTCTCACATTTTAGCTATTATGAACAGTGCCGCTAAGAACGTGCGTATACAAATATCATTTTGAGACCTAGCTTTCAATACTTTGAGGTGTATACTCAGAAGTACAATTGCCGGAACATATGGTAATTGTTTTTACTTGTTTTCAGGAATCGCCGTATTGTTTTCCACAGTGACTGTTATCATTTAATATTTCCTCCAACAGTGTACAAGGGTTCCGATTTCTCCAATCCTTCCAACACTTGTGATTTTCTTTTTCTATTATTTAATTTTTTGATAGTGGCCATACTAATGGGTGTGAGGTTATATGTTACTGTGGTTTTGATTTACATTTCCCTAATAATTAGTTATGTTTAGCATCTTTTTATTTGCTTAGTGGCCACATGTATATCTTATTGGGAGAGAAATGCTGTTCAAATCCTCTGCCTGTTTTCGAATACAGTTATTTGGTTCTCTTGCAGAAGCGAAGTCAGTCTGTGCGTGCTTCATATATGTTATCCCGCATCCATCTTATTAAGTGGCAAAGGCATGTGACAGATCAATATGTACATCATGGACAATACCGCATATTTCATAGCCTTCTGTATATAAAAATTCCTAGAATTAGGTTTGAAAACATAGACACAAATATGTCATTTGTGGTGACCTCTGAGGCGGAGGCAAAATTTGAGAGGCATTTTGTAAAGATAGAAATTGTGATTTATCTGTTTTTTTTTTTTTTATTTTTAGGGTTTTTTTTTGTGTGACAAGAGTATGTATGTAATGTATGTCATATACACTATATGCAATATATAATCGATTTTATATTTAAGAATATTTATATAAATTTAATAATCATAGAAATGGTAGTATAGAAATATATTCTGTTGCGATTTGGCAGGGTCGCCCTGCTATAGGGACGCAGGGACCAGGCTGCTTCCATCCTGTGGTTTCCCCAGCACAGAGTCACCGACTTTGCTTGTGAACCGAGGGAGAGAGCATGGACCTGTCATACTGGCTCTCAAGGGCTTGGATGTGAGAAACAATGCTTCTGCTCCTGTCTCACTGGGAAAGGGTCATCCCATGACCCTTTCTAGCTACAAGTGCACTGGCAATGCGGTGTCCCCTGTGTCCAGGCTGGAGAGCAAGATGAGCTATGGATGGGCTTTGACGCCCCGCCCATGCACTGTCACACTGTATCTTCATTTTGCTTGGAGGAGATCCTGGGGTCAGATTTGCCTTGAAATGCTCAGAATTTTTAGGTGCCCAATATGTGATAGATGCCTTCCAATACAGAGACTCATGTTAACCTCAGCAGGGAGAATTCACCTCTTCACTGAGTAGCACCTTTCTGCACTTCGCATTGCAATATCGTCTATAATGTTAGTAGGCTAAGAACTTTCTCCCTCCTTAGGATGCATGGGTCGAATTTTCATCTGTGTGTCTCTGCAAGGCTCTCTATGACAGAACTTGTTTGAAGTCCTGCACAGGTGCCACCAGGCTCACTGAAAACCACGATTTTCCTGTGGGGCAGGTACTAGACAAGAGACAGTTGCAGGATGGCTAATGATTTTTTCTTTTTAAATTTGACCTAACACTTTCACCAAGTAACCATTTCTTATCTCTTAGAAGGATTCTAGGTTTTCTTTTTAATTTTTTAAAGGAATTTTGATTTCAGTCAGTTTGTTCCTCATTTAACACTTATGACGAGGTGTGAATTTCTGATCACCTAAATAAGCTCTTTCATCTGTGTATGTGTTCAGCTCCCAGGTTCAACCAGAAGGCCCTTAAAGTCCTACTTCAAACGCCAGAATGTCTTCAGAATTCCTCTGCATAACTTCAGGGTAATATCCCAAGGCCCAGTAGATTATAGGCAAAATCACACTCCACTCACAGCCCATTAGGGAAACAGAGTATGTGTTGAATACTCCCAGAGAGGGATGGCCAGGTATCTAAACATGCTGGTCCAAAGTAACGTTTCCTATTCAAAGGGATGTGCCTCTCAGATGGGATCGAGGGTGAGATTTGGCAAAGCAGGGGAATTCTACGGGGAGGAGTAGGAATGCTCTCTGCCATGGCGAGAACAGCAGATTCCATGAGGGTCTGTTGGTCCCTTTTAGACAGACCGTCTGTCTGAGTGCAGGACAACCATGGCTTTGCCCTGATTCTGTCTTGTGAACATTCCATGGGGAAACACACTGCATATTGCCACCAGCCCATACCTATCCCAATGTCCAGTCCCACTCAGGAGCCAAGGACAGGGGTAGACCAAAGAACCTTTACTTGCTCCAAAAGAAACCATGACAGCTGCCACGAATATTCCTCACAGAGGAGGGCAAGCAAGAATCAAGCAGAAGGTCAGTGCCATGCTAAGGAGACTGGAGTTCAGAGCAAATTGTAGATCTGGCTAGGGAAGAGGGACTCCTCAGCAAAACATGACCATGGCTGAGTCTCAACACACCAGCCACTCAGGGAAGAGTGCCTGACAGTGACTCATTCCTTCAAGGGCAGGGATCCCAATTTCTCAGAAAAACCTTGCAGGCGATGGGGATAAAACACCTTGATCTCTGTGTTCAAATGCATTGGGAGAAAACGACAGGATACTAGCTCCCTGTAACAGGTGATTTTTCCAAGATCCGAAAGAATTTCCCAGAACAGACTTTCACAGACTTTCCTCTCTTGCCCAGATAAACTACATGCTCACTTTAGCAGTGGTCCCCATCCAGCTCATTACAATAAAACCCCACAGAGGAAATTACATTTTCCCGAAGGCCCAAGCTGCCATGGCTTGGGACTGTTACACTTGAGTGCTCTGCCCTGGAGCCCTACATCCTCTCCACTTCTTTGACTTGTTCTGCAGGATGTGGGGGACACCTCAGCACCTTCTTTATATGACTGCAGTCCCTACATCATTATTCTATTCGTGTGTCTGTCCTGTTTCCTAGTGTCCCCACTACTAACACGGGGCCTTCCAGAGGACAGAAGCTCAGTGAATATCAGGGCAATTAATGAACCACTGAGCAGGGGTCTTCTTTACTCCCAGGAAATGTCTCCCACTTTCTGAATGAACCAATCAAATTAAGTATCCATACAAGTTTTATAGAATGTCTGACAAGAAGGATAAAAGCCAGAATTTACAATGTTTATATTTTTAATTTTCGATTTCTTGACTACAGGAATTCAACTGCTAGCTTGTTCACATTTCCAAGGTAATCCTCTTCCAATTCTATGTGACCTAGTTCAGGATCAGAATCTAGGATGGAAGGTGTCCCAGTACGTGTTACAAAATAGTAAAACTCTCACTCTTGAACAGGTTATTAAAAATATATCATGTCAATGTTATTCACAGATGCTGAGGCTATTAAAACTTCTACTAAAAGAAACGATAGAAAAAGTCCTAAAGGAGACAAAGATCAATATCTAAGTCATCACAGAAATCCAGAAAGGAACAGCCCGTAATCCCCCACCCGGCCCTCACTAGCTAGCATGCTGACGGTTCTCTCCTCAAATACAGAGTGAAGAATTGGCCTCACTTCATGCCCAGCAGAAGCTGTTGGACATGGGCATTAACACACCTGTCTGCAAGTCTTCCTCAGTCTCTCTTCTTCATCTCTCTCAACCCCTATAAATAGGGATGGAAAGGAACTGACATCCACATTCAAACCTGAGCAAAAACTCGAGGATGTTGAACTTGGTGGTTTCAATGAGCCCTGGGACCCCACAGGAACTCGTAGCGAGCAGGAAAGCTGTTGGGAACCTGCTGGTACTTCACATACTGTTCCTGCACCCAAATATTTGTGATGAGCTCCCTGGGATCCCCATAGATGAAATGCTCCCTCCCATCACACACTTCCATGTCATTCAAGACTGCCCAGACGTCCTCCTCAGAGGCACAGCCATCCTCCACAAGGATCACACACAGGAGCATGACCAGGAGGCCGGTCTTGGGCACGCTGGGCCCATTGCTCACCATCCCATCATAGGTGAGGCCCAGAGTGGTGACCAGGATATAGGAGTGGTAGCTGGTATCCACTTCCTTCACATCAATGCCAAAAAGCAGCTGCAGGCACTGCGAGGCTTCACTTAAGATCTCAGGGAAATGGTCCTGACACTCCCCGATGACGGCGCTCAGCATTTCTGCCTTGGTCGTCGGCTCCTTTGCACGATACTTCAGGAGCAGGAAAACTACCAGCTCGGCCACCTCAAACGCAGGGCATGTTTCAGCAGGATTCGGAACATCAAGGACCTCCGAAGTGCTTGGCCCCTCCTCATCTTGGCTGCTGGAGCCCTCACCTTCAGTTTCGCTCCATGGAATATCTTCCATGGCAGCTGGGGAGGGACCAGCACAGTCAGAGTTCTGGGGATAACGTGGTATCAGAGCATCAGATGCCTCCTCCTGGCTGTCAGAGAATAGGACAGTGGGGGCGGACGATATGGAGGAGGAGAGCGACAGGGTTCCTTCGTCGTCAGATTCGAAGAAGTGCCCCACCAGCAGGCCCTGGTTCTCTCTTGGGTCCTGATAGTCTTCTCCAAGCTCGAAGAGCTCACCCATTTGACTAAAAGGCATGGTGACTGGCGTAGGCTGCAAAAATGTATGGGCAGAGGTGGGTGATAGGGACCCATAGGCCTGGGGCAGTGGGAGTGTGAGCGGCATCAGCTGAGAAACACACCTTAGGCAGCTCTGATAAAGGCTACTCACAGGTCTCCTCTCTAGGGTGCTCTCAGGCCTCACAGGGGTTACTCCTCCTGGGCAGCCTGTCTTCTAAAGACCTGAAGGAGGAAGTAAGTTGACAGCTCAGCATTCAGAAGGCCCAGACCAAGGGCTTCACCTCCGCGTTCAAGGTTACCTTGTATCCTCGAGGAAAGAGGAAACAAAAGGGCACCTCAGCATGCAGATGGCAAGTGCAGTCCTGGTCCCCCAATGCTGATCAGAGGGCAGCGGACTATGTGACGTCCCTTCTGTTCTGATGAATGGTCGCCTCCTGGCCCACTCACACTGCTCACCTTTGTTCTATCAGGACCTCCACCACAACAAACACACTGCTGGCCTGAGGCAAAACACGGAGAACAGGACCACACACTCCTGAGACTGAACAGAAGGAAGTGAGGGGCCTCATATCGGACCGCACTGCCCAGAGCCTCCTATGGATCATGAGGGCTCACCAAAGGTTCGGATCCATGTACCCTGGGATGGGGTTCTGATCATTTCTCACCTTGACCCCTGCAGGGTCTAGACCACCCACCCTTTACCGAGCCCAATCTACTTAGAACAAGGCCTCCTCTCCATTAACACCAGAACAGAAAGTGAGTAGAGCCAATCCACGCACTGTTCCCAGTTTCCCCACAGCTGGCAGAGCAGGCAGGCCAGGCCTGGGCTCCCAAGTGTTCTAGTTCCCCTTGTTCCTCATCTTGATTCTTGCCAGGGTCTGGGATCCCGCCCATGCTTACCCGAGTCCAGGCCTCAGACCTGAGCCCTCCTTTCCCTGAGAGCACTGATCTTGGACTGAGGAAATGCTCGGCTTGACAACACGGCCCAGGGTTTCCAGGGCCGACGGTCAGAGCAAGGCAGAGCTCTGTGGGGACCCTCTTTGATCTGGGTGAACTCACTCATTCCTCAGTATCATCACCTTGATTGTTAGCAGGATCTGGGCCTCCTCTCTCTGTGGACCAGATGTGGCTTCCAGGAATGGGCTGACGTCATACTCACAGTCCAAGGTCCCACCTTCCTGAGAGCTCTGAGACAAAATGAGAAAGAGCCCCTTCTGCTTCCCCCAAACATCAGGGTCACCCAGGACTAACAGCAGGCCCTGGCCCATCTTTTCTGGGATATGGAGTCCCCTTAGACAGTCCTCCTGAGACTTGTCTTTATTACTAGATAGGGCTAGGCTGACCCCCTTTTGACCTGGTTTGACCCTGAGTAAATGTCATTAATGAGAATACCTCACAAGAGGCATGTGGCAGAAGGGAGAGCATGTCACATCCAGATACCCCAGCCTGGGACCTCTCAGGATGATGGAATTTCCAGATGCTCTGTGGTCTCAACCTTTCGCAGAGATCACGTAGCTGGGGTACCCCCAAGTAAATGTTCAGACCCTTTCAAAACTGGCGAAACCTCGACTTCTCTTTTCACGACTTGAACTCATCCCTTCTGACCAAACTCCTCACCTTCCTGAGGAACCTGCGAACGAGAGGGGAAACCACCTCTGCATACCCACATCAGGGGTCTCCCAGGCCTACCAGTAGCACAGAGTGGGTTTCAGTGGGTCCCTGTGGTCCTAGGTAATTTTCATTGGGTCCCCGTGGTCCTGGGTCGTGGTAACCTCGGTCGACCCCAAGCTATCTCTGTACACACAGAGGGTCTTGGCCCTTTCCCTCTGCTGCCCTGGCGCTACAGAGGGGAGGACAAGGCACCATGTCCCTTACACCCCCACACAATAAGAAAGTGGGGGAGGAATCCCTTCAGACTTCCTGCCAGGCCTCCCAGAGCTGACTGCAGGGGTTTTCTGGTATATATTGAAGAGATCATTTCTGCCTAGTGTGCGACCTCCAGTCTTACCTCAATGTACTCACTTGAAGCCTCTAAGGCCTTGGACTCCGCCCGTTGCTGAACGACCTGCAGCCCTCAGACCAAGGCCCTCAATTCCCTGAGACCTGAGAGGTGGATTTCAAGACACGCCACCTCTGCTACTGTGCCCCAAGAATCCTACCAGTGCCAGCAGGGTCTGAGTCCGCTGGTCCATTGTTGCTTCGGTGTGAGCAGCCCTCAGGCCTGCCTCGGTGCCCACACTGTGGTTACTGGAGGGCCCGTGTCCCCTCCCATTTGTTGCTTGCTTCCAGCTCCATCAGGCCAATGCCGTGCCTACCTTTGACATCTCTCAGGTGAGATCTAGAAACAACCCAAAGCCATAGCCCCTCCCTGAGGCTTCTCTCTGCAGATGGCAGGGACAGGGCCCTGTGGGAACCTTCAATGTGTGCTGGGGGCCTCCACCGTCCTACCTCGCATCCTCATCTTGGGTCCTCGCACAACCTGGACCCACATCCTCTGCTTACCTAGAGCCTGACGCCTCCTACCTTTGGTGGCAGAATCCCATTAATATTCCTCAGGGTCCTCCCCTTGATTCCTGTCTGGACCTGGGCCCTCAGCTTTGCCAACCTGAGGCTTTGCTCCTTTTCCCAAAACCTTGGTCTCTCTCATAACCGGATGCCCAAGTCAGGAAACAACCGCTGTGGTCCTCTGGCCCCGGGGTACCCCAGGGCTCCAGCAACGGCAAGTTTATGTGGGATCCTCGCTCTTGTGAGGTTCAGAGTCCTTTGATCCTCCCTTTGCATCCTCCCTTTACACCCAGCAGCACCAGAGACTTTTCCTCTGCTGCATATGGTCATCCTATCCCCGGAAGTCCCAGGGCTGACAGCAGGTTCTGGCTTCTCTACTCTTACGTCACCTGCCATAAGGCCTCGCAAGGCTAAAAGCCAAACAGGTTTCTGTGGAGGCCCCTCTGTGTCAGAGTCCAGGATCCCCTCAGGCTTCTCTCAGAAGCCTTGCTTTGACTCTGGCAGGTCTTGGGCTTTCTTTCCCTCTCTGGACCCGAGGCCTGTCTGCTCCTTACAGTGAGGACCCAAAGCCTCTCGGACCCAGATGCAGAACTCGGGGAATGCCACTCGTGGTCATCCCACTGTGACACCTGCCAGAATTAACTTTGTTCTGGGGTCCAGGTGCCTCAGTCTCCCTCGGCGTCCTCACCTAGACTCCCGGCAGTACCACTATCTGCCTTCTGGGGACTGAGGCCCTACTCTTTTACCAAGTCCCCAGAGTCTCAGACTCGATGTCGAAGTTCAGGCCCCACTGCATATAATCATCCGCCATCGGGCCTCACAAGGCTGATAGCAGGGGCGGGCGTGCAGCGTCTCCTGGATCGTGGGGTCCTCGGTGCCCTCGGTCTCTTCTCTGTGTTCACTTTCATTCCAGCTAGACCTGGGACACTGCCCTTTGCTGCCTGAGACCCTGTGCCTTAAACCAAACCCCTGAAATCTCTCAGAGCTGGATGTGGAAATCCGGAAATGCTGCGTTTTGTCATCCCCACTGTGCTTCCCAACCGTGAGGCTGGCCAGGATTGACTCTGTTCCGAGGTCTAGGGTCCCTTATTCTCCCTCAGGGTCCTCACATTGACTCTGGACAGGACCTGGCCCTGCTTCTACCGACCTGATGCTCTGCTCCTTATACAAAACCCCCAGGATGTCTCAGACCCGGTGGATGCGGAAGGCAGGAAAGGCCAAGAGTGGTCATCCTGCATTATGGCCACCACAGGGCAGACAGTTCGAGGGTCTATGGTCACTCTGCCCTCTCTAAAGATCCTCACCTTGCGCCCAGGCAGTTCCTAGGAACCTCCCACTGTTGACCTGAGTCTAGGCGCCTGCGACCAAGGCCCTCGCTATCCTGAGACACCCTACTGAAGTCTGTGGACATTGCATCAGGTCACCAAGTCCCGGGAGTCCCAGGGCTGCTGGCAGGGTCTAAGATAGATTCAGTGGTGTCCCTCACTCCTCCCTCTGATCCCCACCTTGATGCCAGGCAAAGTCTGGGACCCGCCCCCTGCCAACCTGAGTTGTTTTACCCCAGCCCTAGTCCTTGACTCCTGGAGTCTCTCAGGAGGTGGGGGCTGTGTGGGGGCGGGTGGAGCTCCACCAGACAGCCCAGCCCCGGGACTCTCAGTGCTGACAGAGGAGGAAACCTGGATTCTGTGAGGGTCCTCAGTCCTCCCCCAGGGTCGTACCTTGAATCTCTGCCAGACTGGGCTCCTGCCATCTACGCACCTGAAGTCGGCCTCCCGAATGTGGCCCTCACTTCTCTCAGACTTCCAGAAGAGTAGTCAGTGGAGGTCATATCCGGACAGCATTTCTGATGTTCACAACAGCTGATAGCAGGGGCAGAGCTCAGTTCTGAAGGGGAAGGCCCAAAGTCTTTATTCTGGTCCCAGCCTTGTCCCAGCTAGTCCCCACCCTCTTCTATCCTGAGTGTCTGCCCTCAGCCAAAGCTCCAATTCCCAGAGTTCCCTGAGGAGGTGTGTGGGGATGCTCAGCCTGACAGCCCTACCCGGAGTCCCAGCGCAGACCATAGCTCCCAGAGACGGATTCAGCAAGCCATTTGCTCTGCCGCTGGTGGACCCCTCAGTCCTCACTCCAAGGGTCCTCACAACACTGGCAGAGCATGCAGCTTTCCCAGGACAGATGCTAGAGGGTCATCTGCAGCACCCAAGAGCATGGGAGAGGGTCAGAGGAGAAACCCCCTTTTGCATGCTGTCTGTTTACCAGACTGAGCTTTCAGAAGCAGTGTATTCTACAGCTTTACTTTTCCTGAAGACCCTGGGCAGCAGCAGGGAGTTGGGAATGTCCTGAAGCTTTGAGTTGATCTCCATTGCCGTGTTTCCCAAAGCCCCAAAAGCCCTGCCTCAGGTTAGTTACACCCGAGTGCTCTCCCCCAGAGCCCCAACACCTCTGCCCTTGTTTTGCTTATTCTATAGGACTTAGGGGTCACCTCAGCACCTTCCGTGTATGACTGCAAGTCCTTTATGACCATTTTATGCACAAATGTGTCCACCTTATTCCAGTGTCCCTGAAGAAGGCCCTGATACAAAGAGACCCTGTCTGGAAGACTGACACACAGAAAGTGACATAAAGGAGTTATGTCGGGGTCGAATATAGTGTCGATTCAAGAACAGCCCCTCCAGGTACTCAGAAGATAAAAAGGGCTTCCTGGTCATCAGCCCCAAGGAACACAATGAACAAAAGACTCTGTGGGCAATGCCTCCTCCCAAGGACATTTCTGCTCTTCCCATGGGCACTGTATGCTTCTCGGGCATTCCCACGGACATTATATGCCTGCTGCGTTTGAGAAGGTGGTTGGTCTGTCGTTCCCTACAATGCTGTCTGATCCTGTAATTAAGCAGCACATTTTGCTCCCCTTGCGTGGGAAGGCAGTTACTCCCCTGATGAGCCTGCTTTGTGAAGGAGCAAGGTCACGCGATGACGCAGCCACTGATTCCAGGACCGGACACCCAGTTCCTGTCGCCTCCCCACCAGGTGGCCTAGGAAACAAGCCAGGGCTGAGAAGGCAAGCTAGGTGGTCTCGGCCACATCCCCACTCCCTTAGTTTCTGTGACTGCTGCTTTCCTTATATGATTGAGACTTGCAAAGCGCACGGGGAGTCAGGCTTTTGGAGCGAGAGCCAACCGTGTCTATGGGAGTTGCGACCCTCTAATGAACGCTTATTCTATTTAACCCAACTCCTGTGTTGGTCTTTTAGTGTGAGTGGCTCAGGTCACATGAGCCCCGGACTCAGTTTCCCTCCTGTTTCATCCCCACCACTTACACGGGGCCTTTCAGAGGAGAGCCTCAGTAAACTGAGCAGGGATGTTCTCCATTCAGATAAAATGTCTCCATGTTTCTGAAATGAAGCAAGCAATCTCAGGTACACATACATAATTTATTTCATAAATGGACAGACAAGAAGGGATAAACAGCAAGAATTAACAAAATTTTTCCTTTCTCTACTTCTTGACTACCTCTATTGTACTGCTAAGTTCTTTCACATTTCCAAGGAAATCCTGTTCCGATGCCATGTTATCTAGTTCAGGATCACAAACTAGATTGGAAGGTGTCTCAATGTGTGGCACACAGAAGCAAACATCTCCCTCTTCAAGAGGTTAGTGCAAATACATGTTTGTCAAGATCATGCACAGATAGATTCTGTGGGATATTAAAATTTTCTATTAAAAGGAAAAGTTGAAAAATTCGTAAAGGAAAAAAAAGATCAATATCTCAGTCATCTCAGAAATTTAAGGATGTGACGGCCTGTATTCCCACTCTCCACCCTCAATAGCTAGAACGCTGATGTCTAGGCTGAAGATCACAAGGACAGTGTCTCGGTACTCTCCGATGACCCAACTCAGCATTTCGGCCTTTGTGGTTGGCTCCTTGATGCAATACTTCAGGAGCAGGAACCCCACCAGGTCAGTAATCTTCAAATTTAGGCCGTCTTGGAGGGAGGACTCGGCATCTTCGGAGAACTCCCTGCTGCTAACTCCTTCCTCATTGGCTGCTGGAGCCCTCATCTTCAGATTGGCTCCATGGTGGGGTAGCCAGAGCAGGGGGAGAAGGACAGGTACCCTCAGGGCCCTGGGGAGGGCTCTGTGTTGCAGCACCACCCACCTCCTCCAGGATGGCGGGGAACAGGACAGAATGGGTGGAAGATATGGGTAAGGAGGACGGGGAGGCCATAGCCCCCTCCGTCACCTCAACTCTGAACAGCTGTGACTCCAGCAGGTGGTGCCTCTCTCTTGGGTCCTGATGGCCTTCCCCAAGCTTGGGGGGCTCATTCATCTGACCAAGAAGCATGGTGACTGGTGTCAGGATGCAACAAGTGTGCACGCAAGGGGTGGGTGATACAGACACACCGGCCTGGGGGAGAGACTTACTGTCTGCGGCCTCAGCTGAGAAATGCACCGTAGGTACCTTACATGTGTCCTCTTTAGCGGTACTCTTGAGCCTCACAGGGGTCTCACCTCGACAGCCTTTCCCGTAAGATCCTGAGGAGGAAGTGAGACAGCTTCTCAGGGTACAGCCAGCACAGTCTGAGGATAAGACACTGACAGCGTGGTTCGGGCGGGGGCCATCGGGTGCTGTGAGGTCTTCTCTGTTCTGTTTGGGTAAAATGCTCCATGCTCACTCAGCATCCTCACCTGTCCCTGGCAGGGCCTGATGACCGCCCCCACCCCCCAGTGGCCTGAGACAAAACATGTCGAATGGGACCGCATACCCCTGAGACTGCCCAGGAAATCGTGTGATAGCCTCTCATCTCGCCACACCTTCCCAGGGCCTACCATGTGTCACCAGGGACACCGGAGTGTCACTATACTCTATTAATTCCATCTG